>JAYEVC010000024.1:0-45379 GCA_036346145.1 Olyra latifolia | reverse complement strand
TAAAAAATTTTTTTAAATGGCCTAGAAAAAGAAAGAAGAAAAGTGGAAACCTTACATGCCTGGGTGATGGGAAGATTAAATTCTAAGGTTCGAAAATTTTTTCAGCCATTTCAAAAAAATTTCAACTTTAGCACGATACAAAAAAGAGAATAGAAGAGGAAAGAAAGCGATATTTTTAAAGTTGAAAATTTTTCAAATTTCAAAATTTTTTGAAAACATCCAAACTTTTTATGGACATTCCTCATGTAGCCATGGTTCCATTTTTGCAAGGTTTCTTTTTGAATTTTAAAGGGCCTAAAAAAGAAAGAAGAAAAAGGAATAAAGACAATACCACATGTCGTTGGGTAAGCGATTTGAACCCGCGACCATCAAGCTCTTGAAAGTTATTTCTATTACCGCAAGCCGCCCACGTTGTTGAAAGGATTCACCACGAAATTTCTTTTATACTAACGGCAACGGACGGCTAGATCTCATTTGGCATCGCGATCGGACGACCGGCGTCCATCGGGCCGACATAGCCTGACGCGGCTTCGTCTTTGCTACGCTTTATATATAGTATAGATACATACACCCAACCGGCCACTCAAATGCGGCCTCGCGTCTTTTTTTTTGCTGCGTTCGCCCATTCGACCGCTCGACGGCGATCCGCTTCATCCGCCTCGACCTCGTACTTTTAATTGGTTGTTTTCTCAACTCAGCCAGGCTGTATAAGTTTAGCCAGGTTGGTGGGAGCTAAACTGAATGGATGCAAGTGGATGTTATTTGGTTGGTTGTATAAGATTGAACAATTGCGCAAAGATGATGTTGTTTAGTTATTTGAAATAGAATGAAAGTGGAATAGATAAATTCAAGGGAGGGATGAAACAAAATTTGAAAATTATTAGAAAATCAATAAATGTCAAAATGAAAATAAAAATTTTAAAACCAAATAATAGGAAATCAATAAATTCAAAAACTAAAATAAAAGGTTTTAAAATAATTTTTGAAAAATCAATAGATTGAAAAATAAAAAATTTAGGGGGGACGTTCTTTTGGGCTTATCTAAAAGTTTAATTTGACTTATCTCGTAACTTCGAGAATTTCCCGAGGTGGCCTCGAGAGCCGGATGGCCTTGATTTTTAAGATTTAGGGAGTTTTTAGACACGTCTACGAGGTAAAAAAATGGATTCAAAAAGTAATAAAAAAGTCAGATAAGTTAATATTAGTCGGATAAGTCACGAGATAAGTCGATAAGGCGTGGCTAAAATTGACTTATCGACTTTTTTATTACTTTTGAATCTGTTTTTTATATCAGGCGTGTCTAAAAGCTCCCTAAATCTAAAATCAAGGCCATCCGACTCGAGCCACATCGAAATTTTCCGAAGTTACGAGATAAGTCGGATTAGACTTTTAGATAAGCCCAAAAGAACACCCCCTTAATCTTTGGAATTTATATGGCAAGTGTGGTCTAGTTTTGTTAGAAAAAATGTCGAGAACACATAAGTAAAATCGGTTCGGTGATAGGAGATATTAATCAAAAGATATTTATAAAAGAGAAAGAAAATGCATTTATAGTTGATGATGTCAGGTGCATCATGATGCATGTGCATGCAACTCCACCACGCAGCACTGGTTAGAAGCGGTGGATTTCCCGCTTCTCTGGATCTTGAGTTGAGAGATGATTTTTGCATCTGCAGAGCCAGGCTAGGAAGATGAGAAGACAATCAAACATCTCACTTTTGCATCCATAGAGCCAAATCTTCACTTATGCAGCCAACCAAACAACCCCTAAGGTTCTTCTCGTCAGCTTATCTTATCTAACTTATTTGTCTTATTTGACTTATTTGACTTTTCTTCTAACTTCGAGAGCTTTTCGAGGTAGCCTCGAGAGTCAGATTTTGTGTTTTAAAGGTTTTAAACAAGTCTTTAGATGGAAAAAAGATTTAAAATAAATCGTTTTTATTTTAAACAAAAATAAGCCCTAACCCCAAATAAGACAAATAAGTTGACTAGAACAAGGCCTAAATCTGAAGCAAATGATCTCAACTCCAGTATCCACATCAGTAAGAAAACACGGCTATCAGATGCTCGATGGCTTGGTAGTCGGCCACATTACCCCAAAAGCTTATCTACATTCTACACACAGCTTGCTCCCTCATGTGGCCACATAGTCTTTTTTGGTGTTATACACATAGGTTACTGCTTTAATGTATTAACGAAAATGCGAAAAGAGCTCTATTTGCCTCGTCCGCTCGACCTTCGACGGCGATATGCTCTTACAGCCCGGCCTATTAAAACTTACTGCACGACCCTTCTTTATCCGGTTTCACATGATGGTACGAAGGTTCCATCGGTCCCTCCATGAATCCACGTTACCTCTATGCAACTTTTATTTCATGTCCTCCATCTTTGTTTTCTCTTCTGAGCAGACCTTCCACTAAAATGGCCTGCCTTTGCCATCGAGGTTCTACAAATTACCCGCTCATGCCATCGCTTATATTCGCTCACACCAACCCTAGACGCTCTTCACCTTAACCGACGGCTTGGTCCCGCGATTCGCCGGATCTGGATCAGCGCGGCTTCCCATCTTCTCTGCGGTGCCGCCTCCCTCTGGGTGCTCCCCCTTCTTCCTCCCAATGGTCCCGGCCGCAGCTGCCTTCACGCCGTCTCTCTTCCTCTCCACCGTCGTCGTGCCTCCCCATCGCCACGACATTGATCCTCCTTTCCTTCCTGCCACCTCCTTCTCCCCAACCCTAGCCATCTTCGTCTCCCCACACCACCTTCCTCTCTCCTAGCCATGGCGGCAGCGCTTGGCAGTGCTCCCAGACGCCTCCTCCCAAGCAGCTATGTCCTTATCTCGTGCTGCTTTGGCCTCTCCGATGGCGCCGTCCTCTCCCCAGCGTCATCGCACGAGTGGGAATCAAAGTTATGAAGTTTGTCTTGCCGCCTCGACTACCTCCTCATACCCCGTGCCTCCGTGACCACCTCTCCACTTCCGTCCGCCTATCTTCCTCCATCGTGCTGCCGCTTCTTCTCCTGGGCCTCCCCTTCCTCTCCTCGCTGTCACAATAGCAAATCTGGCAGACATCACCCCGTCTCCGTGCGCCTTCAGGAGAGAAAGGAGCTAGGGTTGCCCCTCGTTTGCCTCGCCCCGTGCTTTGGCCTTGCAGATCCGACCGCTCACCTTCTGCGGCGATGGATCTGCGACCCCCTAGCCGCCCACCGCCGCCTCGGCTTACTCAAGATCTGCCCATCACCTTCTTTGGCGAGGTCCCAAGTCAAATGAAAGTCAATTGGTGCACACGTCGCTCTTAATTTTTCTTTCCACAACTAGAGCATGGCTAATTTTTTTTGCTACCATAGAAATCATTTGTTTCCATGTGACACCAGGAGATGGCTTTTTTTGTTTTCCATGGATGAATATGTGTCAGTTTATTTTTCCTGCCTATGATTCTGTGGGCAAATTGGATGCTTCTTGTGGCTGTTTACATAATTATGTGAGAATTCTAGCAAAGTTGTTTGTATGTTTTTCCCTCTACCCAAGTTAGAACAGGAAGGTTTCAGATTCGAATTTGTGGTGGCAAGGTTTCTGAAAAAATAGGTAGGCATCTTTTGCTTGTTGTTTGTCTCTATTTCTATTGTCTAAATTCTTTGGTGTTTATAGCACTGAGACTTGAGACTCTATCGAGGTATAGCTAATTGATCCATTAGATTAATTCATCTCTAATTCTCTCCGAATGATAAGTTGTATGCATTATTGGCTCCTGTTATTTTCATGGCACAACATCGGACAATGTTATTGTAATTAAGTAGCTCTTAATAAATATGACCTTCGTACTATGTATATGTTCTGCATGTGTGATATTGCCATATGTTAGACTATTACAAGGAATGAGGTTCTGTTATACAGTTTTCTATATCCAACAAAATGATGCGGAGTGTAGATGATACAATTAACATCACATATAAGGTTCGTTGTCATCAACTCATTATCCATTGACATAACTGGCAATGCATATTTGGGGCTATGTTACATTCTCTAATAATATTGCAATTAGTTCTAATTGCATCAAATATTTTATCTAAAAAATATGCCATGTATGCAAAATCTGATGTTAGTGCATGTTGAGTTACACCTAACTCAAAACCTTTTAGATTCAGTTCAGGTAAATATGTGTGGCCTCTATAGCGGGTACCAACAATGTCAGTTCTAGTAGCTTATTGTCATCTTGGATATGCTATTACATGATATATGTTGGCCTTTTGCTCTGCGGGCTCAAAGGGGGTTCAGCCATCCAACTGAACTGTGTAATTCAGCTATATACTGTTTGCACACTGAATTTTTGTAAAGATGTCATTCAGATTCTGGCTCATTAGTAGCAGTTTATAGCCTCTAATTTTGTGTTTGCCAAATATATAGGCTTACTAAATCATGATACTGTGGACAGAGATGACTTACGGACAATGTTCCAACTTGATTAAATGAGCTACCATACTCATCGAATAGGAATAAAGATTGTTTGTCCTGTATAATATACAACACATTGTTTTGGGATAGTTCAGTGCGGTATTGCTTTGAGTGTTATCTTGGAACAAGGTCATGACATTGTTTGGTTATGCAAGATTTCTGGAAGTGCTTCAAGAAACTATGAAACCTAGTCTCTTTTACTGTCTCCTTGTTTTTAAGGTAATGCTATCCCCACCACTCCCAACTCGAAGCCTCCGTCTCCCACATTGGTGGTTGGACCAGTGGGGACATTAGTTCTAGATGGGGCCGAGAACTCAAGGATGGTTTTCGCAGCCATCTCGGATGAAGATGATGGTGTTTTGGCAAAGAGGAAAGGGTTTTTTAGAGTGGAAGGTCGACACTCGGACTTGCGGAGGCACGACTCGAGGTCGAGTTCTCCGTCTGAGTGACTCTGGATTTTGGTGGAAGTTTTCCGGAAGGTCGAATCCGATCATACACTGTTTTGCCGTTTAAAAAACAAATCTGAGCGGGGTAAGCCCGCTAAACTTTGGTGGTAAATTAATTAGTAGAGGTTTCTTAATAGGATATCTTTAACCGCTTCGTTCCTGGCAACAGCCATAAAACTTTGTTGGCGATTCTTCACGCTTCTGAGAATAATCCGCGGATGGATATTGCGGTAGTTTTCATCCGGAGGATTCCAAGGTATCGTTTTTAATTCACAGAGAGCGAGGTAAAGAATATCGCTATCGTTATGCGATATATCTCTATTAATTAAGTTACCGACCCGCTAGGCGGCGGGTATATAATAAGGATATAACAAGATAACTAAAGTGACACACACGGGGGATAAAATAAGCCGGTAGTCTTGCTAGTTTGGGAGGACAATGAGGCAGTATGTTCTAAGATACGTTCAATTAAATTACCAAGTCTGAGCTAATAAAGATAGTAGTAATGTTTAAGAAAATCCTCGAGCTCGGTAGATTCACTACCACCCACTATCGATTAAGAACACCTGGATGATTATGACCACCCCGATTGGGCTCAGCTGATGCGAGACTAATAAGGCGAGACTTCACAAGAGCTAATACCACGGGATAGTAGTCTTGTCACCACCTACTACCTACCACACAAGCTGTTGAATCAGGTGCCTTCCAAGTCAGATCTAGCCTCAGACACCACATCTGCTACTAGAACCGATCTCTTCCCCTCGGGTCCTTAGGGGACGATCTAGGTTCGATACTAAGAAATATATGAGAGGGAACCTAGACTCGGAACCAGGTAACCTTAAACACGACTGTAATTCTCCACACTCTCAACTAATGCGGAATGTAAATGCTCAGCTCGAATAAAGTAAAGAACTTATATTAATTTGATCTAGCCTTACATAGGGGAAAAGTAAAGGATACAAGAGCTATTACCCCGAATTCCCGAAGGTAGCTCCGGAACCTCGAGCCTCAGCTCGACTCGAACTCTAACTCCCAAACTAACTAATAACTACTCTAGCCAGTGACAAGGTGATTCTCCTCCACAATGGTGTGATGTGTGTGTGTGTGTTACAAGTGAGGTGAGGGGTCCTTTATATAGTGTCACGGAGCCAATGAGCACTTGACACGTTAGGGGGACACGTGTAGGAGCCTCCTTAGTTGAAGTAGCGTCCAAGGAAGCAACTTGGGGGGTCGGCCGGGCCAAGGAGGGTCGGCCGGCCTACCTCCGGTTGATCTAGGCCATCTGCTTCGCATGGGATGCTCTATGGACAGTTTAGATTGCCTCCTTGCGTCGGTTTTGGCAATGGGAACCAGTAAGACCCCCTTCCAAGTGGGCATATGGATCCATTTGTGAAGCAAGTGCTACCCTTTGATTAAACCGATGTGGATGGACAGTTGAGATGGCCTCTATTTGTGCTTCTTGGATCACTGGAGAAAACTCAGCTCAATCGGCCGAAGGAGTTGGGTTGGCCGGCCTAGGGTGGGTCGGCCGACCCACCTTTTTGACCGGTTCAGCTCCGGTTTTTTCCCATTTGTACCTGAGGACATAAACTCACCAAAACTTGTGGAAATTTATTAGTTTAAATAATTTTAGAGCATTAGACCTTGAATTTCCCCAAATTACCGGAATGTTGGTGTAAAGATTCGGAATTTATCGATCGCCAACACCTACCTAGCCAGGCCCGTTGAAGGCCCTGTGCGAGCTGGGCAGCCGCACAGGGCCCCCAAATTCGATGGGCCTCCAAATGAACTTGGTGGCTTTGAATTTTTAGTGCCAATAATTATATGGTATGAAATATTATCTGCTGTTAATTTGATCGACAGCGACTACAATCAAAAGATATGCTTATTGATATTGCAATTGAGTCTGCAGACAGGGCTGATTTCTTTTTGAAAAGTATAGAGCGGCTTTTGAAAAGCATTGGAAGCTGCAAAAGAAATTGCAATGGAGATGGATATTCATCGAGTTCCACACCAAACGTAAAATCAAAAGAAAAAGACAATTTGACGAGGTGCGAGTGATGCATCTATTGATTCTGTCTGCAGAGGACACCTTTAGGGTCAACTATTTTATACTGTTGTTGATCGGCTATAGCTTCACTTACCGGAAGATTTGAACAATACGGGGTATGAAAAACCTTTTGGTTTCTTGTTTACTTCAGATAGACTGCGATCACTTGGATGGTAAGAGTTTGATGGATGCTTGTGTTAATCTTGAGAATGCACTTAAGAGTGGAGAACATAAAGATATTGATGGACAAGAATTGTTTGGGGAGTTAATTTTCATTCAAGATTTACTCAAGAAATCTATGGGTCCTCTTGATATTCGAAGTATTTGAAAAGGCTTCCCATTTATCCTAATGCTATTATTGCATACAAAATTTTGTTAACCATTCCTGTGACTGTTGCATCTGCGGAAAGGAGCTTTTCTAAACTCTAGTTGTTGAAATCCTACTTGCGCACCACTATAACACAAGAAAGACTCAATTGGTTGGCGACAATAGCACTTGAAAATGATGTCTTGAGAAGATTAATTATGAAGATATAATTGAAGATTTCATTTCAAAAAATACTAGACGGATGATGCTTTTTAGTAGAACATGAGGTCAGTTTTTTAGCATTAATATTTGATAAATTTTTAAATATGTATGAAATAGCACATATTGAAGTTTTATAATTGAGTGACAGTATGCCCTAGTTATATTAGAAATACAATTTTTTTAAAAAAAATTTTAGAGCCCCGTTATGCATTTTGCATTAGGGCCCCGAATTTCTGGAGACGGCCCTGTACCTAGCATTCTTCTGTTTGCTTTATTTTGCTGCCTGTGCAAACTAATATTCAACTATTGTTCCAACCTAAACAGGTTCAGCATACTTTGATGAACCGTCTTGTGAAACATAAATGCCACATTAAGTTCTATGGATCTTAGAGCACTCCTTACTGTAGTTGCCGTGTTTTTTCTGTTAATGTTGTCTAAATGGTAGTGTTTTGTCAGACACTATTTTGTAGGATAACAAGCTGCAACCTATTCAGATTTTGAAGCGAATTACGGTTGGCACTCCTTAAGGTAGTTGCCGGGTTTTTCTATAATGTTTGTCTAAATGGTGGTTATGTTTTGTCAGATACTATTTTGTAGGATAACAAGCTGCAATCTATTCAGATTTTGAAGCGAATTACGGTCAGCACAGGTAAGTTACCAAAGATGTCAATCAACACATGCACTGATATGCTTTGCTATGACTAATCTTTTTTGCTATGATGTGTTTCCATATAGGAAATTCTAATTCTGAGAAAGCTTGACTGATTGTTCTCAATAGAGAGCTTGACTGATTGTTCTCAATAGAAGCTTGACTGTATTCTGAGAAAGCTTGACTGATTGTTCTCAATTCTTCTAGAGAGGAACTAGCTTAGGTTTTGAGACATATTAAGGTGAGGTTTCCTGGCTCTAATTTTTCAGATATATTTTTAGTCTAATGAGAAAAATTAGAAAACCTTTGAACTTAGCAGTTAGCATAGGATTTTTTTATTTCAGGCAGAAAATCAGCGAAAGTCATCCTCAAGATGCAGCAATTTAGATTGTTCAGTACTGGATGATAATTGGCTCCCATCCAAGGAGTTTGGTTCAAGAATTTTCTTGATATAAAAATTTCATGCAAACAGAATCACATTTTTACCTCATCCTTGAGGATTGAGCATAATTGCCCTGCAATTTTTTATTTGAATTGTTTTGTCAGTTAACGTCGTATTCATGTTGCGTGTATTATAATTTGTAATTAGATTATCTGTACAAGAAAAGAGCACTGCTATGTTAAGTGTTCTATGCTACCGAACAAACCATAAAAATTACACTGTGGGGCCATGGGCGCACAACATCTAGGTAGTGTTCTTTTCAGAACTTATAATTGCGTTTAACTATAAAATTTAAAATTTGTAAACTACCGATAAGGACATCAGGGATCAAAAATTATAGAAAAATGGTTTTGAGAGCTTTGAGAATAAATAGTAAGACCTACAAAAAAATTGATCTTAAATATCAAAGCGTTTGACATGTCGAAAATATGAAATTTTTTAACATAAGAAAATGCAACTTATAAGCTAAAAAGAACACTGCCCTAGTAATGGTTAATGTAGATTCGTCGGCAGCTCGCGGCTGTGCTGCGTGGCGTGCGGTCTCGCTTGGGTGCGTCGCGGTTGTACTTGTGCCTCGTGCGCTTGTGCCTCTAGCGATCTTGAGCCTTGGGGTAGGTGCTGGGCCAGCTACTCGATCGATTGCCTTGCTCTGGTTGCTATTCCTTACTTGATGTTCATTTCTAGGGTGTTCATGCTTAATCTGGTGGCCAAAGTCATGTTAGCTTCTTGAGCCCATAGTGAATTAGCCAAAAATTGTATTTATTTACTTACCAAATTATGGAGAAGCGTCGTATTTAAGATGTTATACTGGAAAGGTCTGATAAAGATTAAATGCTGCTACAAATCTATTGACCGTGGCGCCTCTGTTCCATGGTTTCATTCTAGCTGACCCACCACATGCTCCGGTTCTACCGATTTATCACTAATACAAAATCTTTAACATTCATAAATAGTGTTGCTGCCAAGGCCCAAAGGCGTCCATAATGGCTTCAAAAGCCGCTTCTAGCATTTCGGACAAAAAACAAAGCAAAAACAAATATATAACTGCCATCCACCCTACAACTACCCACCATCGATGACCTTTCTTGTTGCGGGCCGTATCTCAAATTTTTTTGGGTTAATTGGATATATGCCAATGTAGAGTCGTGAAATTATATATTTATCACTCTATGTGTCAATAATATATAGGTCCAGGTTCCATATGTCATTTACACGAGTAACAAATTTCTAAGTTTGTAATTCTGCAGTGGCATCTATCTGAATCACTCTTTTTATCATGTTAATTGCACCATAGCCCTTTAAAATTGTAATGACCAGCCCCAAATTTGAAAGTAATTTTTTCTCTCCTTAAAGTTGTCTTTGTTTGCAGTTTGTTCCCAATTCCATCCAAATGAGCGTTAAGTCTGAGTTTGTTGCTCACATGTCTAAATAGAAGCGATATGACGTCCAACTGTGAACATATCAAGGGTGTGGTATCGACGTGGCATCTAGTGTTCACCACGTCTTTCTCTTTCTCAATCTTTCTTAGACATTGTTCAGAGTAGCTTAGCTTAGGCTTAAAAGTTAAGCCTAGCTAGATCAAAAAGTTGAGCGTTTTGACTATTTAGTCTAGCTTTTTTTAATCAAGCCACATCTAAAAGCTCTTAAAAATAACATAAATAAAGTGGACCGGCTTTAAGAAGCAAGTTCGAGAACCTTTCGAAGTCCAGCTTATCATTCAGCTCAGTCATTTGAACATGCTCTAAGTCTCAATCTCTTTCTCAAATCCATGGCCCCTCCCTTTCTTCTTTGACCAGTCATCACCTCTAAGCCCATGTCGTTGACCGGAGATAGGCGCCACTAGGGCCTCTATGCTGATTCGAGAGAGAGAAATTCTGAGTGGCTCGTAGGCAAGAGTGGCTGTTGTTAGTAGCGACTTGGTTGTGTTAGGGTAGATGGACGGTCGGCATAGGCGGCAATGGCCAACTAGCCAGTCGATGGGTACACAACAATGTAGGTGCCCCTCTTCTCCTAGCCTTGGTGAGAGGAGATGTAGAGAAATGGAGAGATACCCAAGAAAGAGAAAAAAAGAGGGGGAGAGGGACGACCGAACTCTGGTGATCCATTGGATGGCCGAGCGACGTACAGGTCGCCTACTAGCAGTGCCTAGGGCGACCAACTAGCAGCGCGAGTGTGGCGTACATAGTGCAAAGACAACAACGGTGGGGCAAAGAGTGGTAGGGGTACTTATCTGGTGGCCACCGACGACTCCAAGATATCACCACTGAAGATGAAGGGAGATGGCAATTACATGGGACATTGGCCAAGAGGAGGGTGGTGACGCCTCTTCTTCCTCCTACCTCTTGCCATGATTTTGAGAGAGGGAAAGAGACATAGCGAGTGTGTGAGAGAGTGCATTGAGATAGGGAGATAAACAGAGACAATAGAAGAGAAGAGGGTCGGAAGATGATGATGATGTGGCATCACATGGGTGCCACATTGATCCCATGAATACCCATCTGCAACCAACTCAGTAGAAAGCTCTAACGATTTTGTGGTTGGGGTAAAAATGGAAACAACTTCAAGAGACCGAAAAAGTCATTTTCATGGTACCACATCAATGTCATATCATATCATGAATGCCCGTGTGCAACCACCTCACTAGGAAGCCCAAAAGATTTTGCGGTAGGGGTAAAAAAACAACTTCAAGGGGCAAAAAAAAACCATTTTTGAGTTGTGGGGAGGGGGTTAAATAAGATTTCACTTCAACTTTACATGACTTCACTTTTTTATATTTTTGTCAATTTATTTTTTGTTTACCCTATTATTTTATTTTAGTAGCACTTCAGTCATAAGCACTACACTTGTGGTTAGTGTAAAACTTTATTTGATTGGGTGTTCTTTATAGTTTATCTATTTATCTTTGTTTTCAAAATACAAAAGATTTTTGTTTTTAGCCCATTTTTTATCTGGAAGGCATGTCTCAAAGTTCTAAAAATACGAATCAAACAAATTGGACCCAGCTCTCGTTGTCTCAACACGAGGCTAGATTTAAATAGTCAAGGTTATCTCAGCGGTGTTGCTCCGTCTACCTTCAAGGAATCGGCTCCTTCACGGCTTCTCCATCAAAGACGACGCATCAGAGAGAGAGAGAGAGAGAGAGAAGGGAAGGGGCTGACAGGTGGGCCTAGGGTGAATAGTGTAGGTCTGGTCAAAGGTGGTGGGGACCACTAGCTATTTTATGATAATTTTAGGGATTTTTATTTGTAGCTAATTATGAAGTTCTAGACAAAATTTGATTTGAATTCAAATTCAAATTTGGATATGAATTGAGGTTTTCATATCAAGAGTGAATATAGTTTTTCATGATTTGATTTCTTTAGGTTATAAGAGGCTAGGTTCAATTTTTAACCATGACATGGATCAAATTCTCTAAATAAAAGGTTTTGAATATATGTATATATATTAAGTGCAAAAACTTAGAATTTCATTTCTAGGTTTAGTTCAAGTATTTGTGTCATATATATTGGATTTTGCTAATATATTTTGAATATGGCCCCAATCTTATTTAGGATGTGTTAAGTTTATCCTTTAATTACAAAAGTTGACTTTAGGGCCTAATTAAAACATAATTCAAAAAAATATGGTTTTAGCTTAGCACCAATATTTGGGGTAATTTGTGGATATAAATACATGTGTTACAAAAGTTTTTACAACCCCAAGTCATTACATAGTTTTTAAAAATTAAAATTAATTTGAGTCGTCGATCGAGAAGGGTGGATGGGCAACGTTCATTTTAGTGTACTATAAAATTTCTCAAAATTTAGTGCACTAAACCGTAATCTGATTCCTCATCATTCTCTAATCTCTATCCCTAATTTAGTAAAAATACTTATAAAAGCGATCATCGAGCAATGATTATATCATATAAAATATAAAAAATTATACAACGACAAGTAAGTAAACTGTTTGGGTGATGGCTTGGTGTCATCGAGTTTGCAACATCCACATAGCTTCAAGTATACATTTGATTTATACGAGATCTCAAGAGCGAGATGTGGTAATGTGCGGGTTTGGAGCTGGTCTTGCTTGCACGGTGTGTGGGTTTGAAGCATGTAGTCCTAACTCTCAACGACCAAGTACCCTTTGTAATGTCCTATAAAAAGTACCCTTCATAATGGAGACCCAAATTTAGTAAGATTGAGGCCCATGTTTATCGGGCTATCGGTACACATTAAAATGGCAAGCCGAGACAGCCATGCCCCTAAAAGTTAGGCTTCAGCGTCGGACCAACATGGGCCCGAAGCTCCATCTAGCTATCATCCACCCTATCTCGCAAGTTGCAAGGCTGTCCCAATTAGGTACAGGCGCTAGCCGCTAAGGCATAGTTGGATGGCGGACGCGAGGTGGAGACGAAGCGACATCTTGTGAGAAGTTGGTTGGTATTTGCTCATGGTGGGCACTTGGGCTGTTATTGGGGCCATTGGGCTGGCTAGCAGGACATGGAGGACGCAATAGCACAGGGCAGGGAAGGTACCCTACTACTTGGGCTAGGCCCCAGGCTGAAGCCCACCCAAGCCTGGATCCGCCCCTAAACATGCTTGTATGTCGTATATAATTTTCCATTTCTTCATTGTGGGTGATAGAACTATACATTACCATAAACTATGCCATAGAGCAACAACATTACAATGTCGAACCATATTCATCGCAACACCAGTCAAACTATTATTGGTGATAAGACGGGAACTACAACATGAGTCAGCATGACATTGTATGCTTGAGCCTGGAAACTGTTATTTTGCAGGTAAAAAAGAAGAGAAAACTTAATATACAATAGAACCAAAATTCTCTGACAACATATATAACTATCCATAAAAAGGTAGATATCGACCAATTCACAAAATGAAACTTCATGTGGGTTGCTGGTGAAAATATTGTTAATTCGAAGCCAGAAAAAAAGAGGCAAGATCAAACTGCACGGTTATGACTTAGTAAACATAAACATATTGCTTCTTTGTACAAATCAAGCGAGTATAGCCTAAGTAGAGGCCTTCAATGGATACTTTGTTGCCAAAAATAGCTTGCATGCCTTCCATGCAAGCTCATCCTTGAAGGCCTAAAGCAGCGGAAAACAGTGTATATTTCTTGATGGTGCTCATTCTGGCTGAGACATTTCTACAGCCTTTGTTGGCTATGTGGAGAAGCAAATAAGTTCTCAGAGCTTCTATTGTTCATCGACTTTACGAAATGAGCTTGATTGTATTTATAAGGAACTATGTTGTTGAAATTATAACTGGATAAACATAGCCAACCTGACAATATGACATGTATTAGCTTTTGTTATTTAGTACTTAGATATGAAGCTATGCATGCAATAAGGAACCTCATGTTTAGGAAACCTAGGGATCATTTCTTCTACTTTTTTGAAGGTGTTCTCTTTGGCTTTTATAGTCAAAAGGCCCTTACATATGTACATTGGATTAGATGACAAAGACGGTTGATTGATCTGTTTATTCAGTTCAATTCAAAATTAGGTAACCCAGAATATTAACACAATCATGATTAAGGACAACATAAAACAACCATTCAAAGAATAGTATCCAATTTAGATTAGGTGCCTTTTCAGAAAGGAACATTGCATAATTAGGAACAACATTAGCGAGCACCAATATATGTGTGGAAGGTAAGTACAAACTACACCTTGAAATAGTCTCAACAGATATATTTTGTAACAACACAACTAATCGGTAACAAATCCATGCAAAAACCAGCCATGACCATCTGCAAGAGAAGAAGAAATTGGGTGGTTTTATGATTATGCAATTGATGCTTGTTCACTATATAAAATAGAGGCTGTACATACCAGTAGAGAATCTTGCTAAAAAAATATTAGCAAAGGAAAGCAACAGCTTCCGCTTTGCAAAGAATCTTACCAGGCAATAATATATTGCCTCTGTTTAGCCACCCTGTGATATTACCATAGAGGCATTTCAGTAAATATTTGATACAAATACAACAAAAATAGGCAGCTGCTCAGGCCTTATCCTTGATCCGTACCATCATTGCTTCATTGTTTCAAACTTCAAAATAATAACTTAGAGCATTTGATTTGCAGATGTGGTGGGAAATATGAAGCAACAAATATAATTACAAAGATGCTAGACTGAACACATCAACCTATGGGGAAAATGGCTACCTGTTTATGTCAGCAAGCATAAATGGCCATAATCTAGCTAAAAAGCAGATCTGAATTTTGGTATATTTGTCCAGGCAGCTACTAATGTAGCCTATGCACATGATAACGCGTATAAGGCATTGGAGATGAAAGGAAACATGCAGTAATTAAATGATATGCAAGCATCTAGAGGCAGTCCTCTCAGTAAGAGTGAATAGTATATACATTGCAGAAACAAAACAGGATGCATCCTCAATAAAAAGGAACATCCAGTGGACTAAGGCATAGGAGTCGAGATCTGTACAATGCTTACTGGCCAGCTTGGAAGTTGGAACCATCCTGATTAATTTTTTGGTACAAATTCAATTTATTCTTTTCTAACCAAGGAATGAGAAAACAGTTGCTCATTCCAGCAGCATCTGGTAAAAAATCAGCATGATCTAGTTCGTAAACATGTGATAGTTTTTGTTTGTTCTAAAAAAAATACTACCAACCTAGAGCGAGACCTATTTCCATGGGTATTCCAAACTAACCTTAAGAAACTCAAAGGGCCATAGCTTTTTAGAATGCCAACTTCTTTTCCATCAGCTATGGAGGGTTTCTTAGATGAGGAGTTGAGGACACAAAAGCTTCCTTTCTATATCATTCGTAGAGTTTTCCCATTTTGAGTTCCCTGCCTAAATAGAAGATATTATGTGTACATCAGCAAAACAAATAGCGAGAAAATATGTAGAACGAATATTATTTTATTTTATCCACCGTCCATGCATTTCCATTGTTCACAATAAAAACATCGACAATCTGCAATCAAGGTCACATCATCTTGGCAGTAGCTTGTAAGAGCACGAACAGCAAGATGACCTTGCTGGCTAGGCATGGGAATTTCTTTTACTAACATTTTCCAATTATGTCACTATTGACAAATCATCCAAGTGAAATCCCACTAAGACAAAAAAAAAGTGAAAAACAATAACCTGATTCATATGCAACATTTATAGGGGAGACAAATACACGCCTTGCACTGGAGCAATGCCAATGACTTCAAATGGCTTGAGATCAGAAGTAATAATCTCTTCTTCATTCAAAATCTTGATATGATGAGGCCATAGTTCATATTTTAAACCAACATAAGCATTATTTGGTTGATAGAGCTTACTTTTTAGTATTATCTTCGGAGGCACAGCCGACAATAGTAAGTATCATATACTGTTTTTATAAGCTGCATGAAATGCACCTAAAAAGAAAAGAGCAAGTTCTAAAAGGAAAAAGGGAAGAGTACAAACATGAAGTGACCTAAGTCACATGAAAGGCTTGAAAGTAAATTTTGTTTTCAAGTTCTCATTTTAAACCCATCACATATCACATCCTTCCAATCATCTCCTTTATCGCATTGTAAATTGTTTGCCATGACTGTAAATACATAGAATTGATGCAGTTTGGACTATGATATACAACAAAACCGTGTAAAACCATCTAAACAACGAGGGACTGATAGGCAAGGATGGACCCTACAAGCCAGTGAAACACAACGGCGCTCTCCCTCCTGGTTGACTGCTCCACCGTTCCGCGCAGCCGCACCCTCCCGCAAGAAAGAAAAAAGAGGAGAAATTAAAAAGTGAAAAACTGAAAGGAAAGAGGAGGACGAGCAAGAGAGCACGCGTGCCTTCCTCCACGCTCGTAGGGTTTCCGGATCGGAGGGAGCCCAAAGGCGCCGCAGCCATGGTTCGTGGATCGCTCGGAAAGCTGGCATCCCGCGCCCTCTCCGTCGCCGGCAAATGGCAGCACCAGCAGCTCCGCCGCCTCAACATCCACGAGTACCAGGTGCGCTTCATCGTCCAGATCCCACGGGTTTACCCCCATTTTGTTCGACTTCTGCGGAATTTTTCGTTGCCTCGATGTTGGAGGCCAGGCTAACGACTTAGGGTTTCTGGCTGTGTGGCGGTCTGTGTGGGGTGTGGCAGGGCGCGGAGCTGATGGGGAAGTACGGGATCAACGTTCCCAGGGGCGCGGCGGCGGGGTCAGTGCAGGAGGTCAAGGACGCTCTGAACAACGTCTTCCCCAGTGAGAACGAGGTGATGCTGTGGTACCATTATCCTTTTGTTGTTCATCCCGTCGTTAGGCTTGTCTTATTCCTCCTGTGGATGCAAACGCTATGCTTTTAGTGAATGTAGATTGCTCCAGGTCCTGCTGAGCCCGCGTTAGTGTTGCTGTGTGTTGATGGAAATCTATGATCGGTTTTGTGTCGGTGCTGTAATGTGAGAGTTTTTCTGAAAGGGATTAGTGGTTGCTATAACTTATAAAGATTTTGAAATAGCTGCATAATGATTCATATGAATGGATTTCATCAAAGTTGGTGCACTCAAAAATAAAAATAGCATTTTACTTAGATTTAAACTAGCGACAGCAACCTCAGCAAATTTCTGTAAATTAAGTCATGACACGGCTATGGGTGCTTTAGTAATCATATAATTTTAATTCCTTTTTGATATAGGGCTACATACAGACCTTTTGACTTTTAATAAATAGGCACATTTATGGGGTTTTCTGAAATAATACACATGTCACTAGAAGAAATGGGCTTGGTAAATAGTAAAATACGCTTATAACTTGTTATTAACTGAGGTGAGGGAACACTTTCGTTTGGGTACAACCTAGTCGTGGGCATTCTGTATATAAACATTTGTGTGACTAGTTATTGTGTGGAACTATGAATGAGTCAGTGGATGGTGGGTTGGGCTACACCTCCAATATTAAGTTGAGTAGAGCAAGTTTTCATCTCAAGTGCATTTTGAATAATCATTGCACCAAGGTAGGATAGCTATATGTAGAATATCCTGGCTATTTTGTAGTTTGTAGTTCAATCATATTCAGAGGATTATACTATTGCAGATAGTTGTTAAAAGCCAAATCCTTGCTGGTGGCCGTGGATTGGGAACTTTCAAAAGTGGACTGCAGGGTGGCGTGCATATTGTTAAGGCTGAGGAAGCTGAAGGCCTTGCAGGTATGTCTGTGTGAGAGCATATGGTATACTGAATATTTATGTGTTGTAATGCCTGCGGATGCTGTTTTTCCCTCTTTTTTTTTGGAGACGTATTGTCAGTAATTGTTGCTACAAAAGAAAGTGCCCAATGAATGTAGAACTTTGCCTTTTGCAAATCCATGTTGATAATTAATCTTTACCACTCTTTGCCTGGATTAAACTAGAAGCGCGCACCAGGCTGACTCTATGGTCCTCGTACATGAAGGTCAAACATATGTTCATATTGTGATCCCATGCAACTTAGGCCCCGTTTGGCATAACTCCAGCTCTCAGCTCCACCTCAGATATGGAGTTTGTAGGTTAAAATAAAGTGACTTAAGTTTATATGTTTAGTTTAAAATAGAAATAAGATGACTCACCTAAACATCCTCAATATATCCACAACTCCAGCTCCATGAATTTCTAGAGTTAGGAATGGGGTGCTCCACCAACTCCACCAATTTTGGTGGAGCTGGAGCTAATGTAAACAGGGCCTTATTGGTTATTGTGAATGGTGTTGTTGATCACTTGACTCTGAAAAAATACAACTTGGGCCCATCTATTTGTATAAACCATGCCATGATTACATTCAGATTTAACTAAACTCATCTTTGATAGGTGCATTCTTTCTTGGTTAGATAGATTATGTTCACACCTTTGTTGCCAGATGTAGGGCTAGTTATTGTATGTTTTATTTTCTAGAGAACATGCCTTCCATTTGATTATTTGGTTTTGTAGTGACATGTACTGCTATCATTAATCATTTTCATTATAGTCAATCAACTGAGTTGTAATTTGTGCAAGTCGGTTGTGTATGTGTTTTCACTGTTGGTTTTTTTGGTACTGAGTAATGACTCTTCTGCAGCTAAAATGCTCGGCCAGATTCTGGTAACAAAACAAACTGGCCCACAGGGAAGGTTGTGAACAAGGTTAGTTTATACTATTATTATGCCGCCACCTCTGTATTCTCTTTGAACTGTGACTGGGTTGTGCTACCCCTAGGTTCAGTTGTACTCTGTCACATTGCTACAAACTAATGCTGTAGGTCTTGTTTGATTCTTGATTCTTCAGTAAGCAAGCATCTTGTTACTTCCACAAGTACAATCCTTTCACACTTGAGTGGTTTCTGTCAGTATTTACAAGTTGTGATATGTGGCTGTATGCACCCAGGACATGCTTTAACCACGCATACCCAAATGCTTACAAGTTCCAATCTACCTACTCTCATGTCAGCGAAGTAAACTAAACAGCTATAACACCACACTCGTATCTCTTTGATGACATGCAATGGCAAGATCTCTTTACTTTATCTGATCTAGTCACAATGGGTTTTGTAGTTATCATTATTTTGATGCAATGGTACATATGCATTTCAATTTATAACGTAAAAAGTCCCTTAGATAATGCTGTTGTCATGTGGTTGTATATGCTTGAATCACTTACAAATAGTTAAATACTACTGATATGTTTCTTTTTTTTGCCATTCAAATTGACAGGTCTACTTATGTGAGAAACTGTCACTTGTTAATGAGATGTACTTTGCCATCACCCTTGACAGGACATCTGCTGGTCCTGTATGTCATTGACCACTAACAATTTATGTTGTTCATTTTATCATTTTCGGTACAGAGATTTTGGTCTATCATTTAAATACATCAGTATGGCTCAGTATTATTATTTTTTTTCTGTCTAGAATTACCAGAGCCAATAACTGTTGGTTCTTGTCTTTTGATACTTGGTTTCCTTAGATTTGTATTTTTTTTTACTTCAGTCTTGCTTAGATCCCTGATAAAACACTCGTAATATGGATCACATTTTTGCGGAGAGAAAAGTGAACTGCTATTTTACAAATATATAAATGTCAGAAAGGGCTGCTATGGCCTGGTCTATGAGCGTCGGTATAAGAGGCCAGTCGTGCCGGACCAACCACAGTCCAGGTTCTACACGGGTGTAGATCCTTTTGCTAATACCATACAGGTTTGTTAGGAATATCTCCTATTTTATGCAAGCTATCTCTGTATTAGGAAAGTTACCTTAAGGTATGTTTTGATCGATCCTTTGGCTCTGGTGTAAAGCCTAGCCCAGCTATAAATAGGCAGGAGAGATCTGAATAAAGCTAAGCAAGTTTTAGGGTAAAATCCCCCTCCTGATCCTCTCTTGGGTGATTGGGCCTCGGCCTCCTCTCTTCTCTGCGTGATCATGAGGAGACATCAATTCCACACCCACGCCGTGACAATCTGGTATCAGAGTGCATATTTTTTCCCCTCTTTCATCTTGCCATGTCTTCCTCTGTGACGGGCGATCAGGCCCTCACGATGGGCGACCTCAAAGCGGCGCTTGAGGTTTTCTTCGCCGACATCAAGCCATAACGGAGAAGATCACCAAGATTGACTCTACCCTATGGGACATCGAGCAGCAGCAGCGGGCGTACCACCTGGCGATCATGCGCTTGGAGGTAGGCCGCGGCAAGTCCCTAGCTGACAACTCCGCTGTCCAGAATTCAGATGACAACCTCGACGAGCGGGAGATAGTGGATTCCGTCCCAAAGGTTTCAAAGGACAGGGTGAACAGCAGGGCAGGGAGCTCCAAGGCCCAGCGTATGCCAGTTCTGCTCGAAGACGATGACCAATTGGTGCCTCCACATTTCCACAAATTCGTTTTTCCAACCTTCGATGGGGAGGGGGACCCATACCCATGGCTGTGCCGTTGCAATCAATTCTTCCACGGTCAGCGCACGAAGGAGAACAATGTCCGGATTGCCTCATATCACCTCACAAGCATGGCCCAGACTTGGCACAACTGTTGGGAGCGCCGCTATGGCCAACCAAACTGGCCAGAATTCATGGAGTTGGTGACCAAACGCTATGTACCAGCGATGAACAGCAACTCCCTGGGCGAATTGGCGGGCCTGTGCAAGACCGGCACACTCAAGGAATATGAAGATCAGTTCTTAACGCAGTCGTGTCATGCTGAGCAGTTAACTGAACAACAGGAAGTGGATCTCTTCATGTGTGGGCTCATGGAACCTCTGCGTTCTGAGGTGGAGATGAAACACCCGGCCACCCGCCTGATCTGGAGGAGGCCATGAACATGGCTCGCGCTATGGAGAAGCTGCAGCAGGCACCGGTCACGGCTCTGTGCACAGCCAAGCCCTCACGGTCACTACCTAGCCATGCAACACCACAAGTCCAAAGCTAGCCGGGCAATTCCTCCACGGCCCGGGTTTTCAAGCACCTGTCCCCTAGTGAGTTGGCTGAACGCGACGTCAGAACCTCTGTTTTAATTGCGATGAGCAGTGGGCTAAAGGTCATCGCTGCAAGAAATTGTTTGCCATCATAAATGCGTCAATGATGCGGACAGTAGCGAGGAAGAAGAGGATGTAGCCGAAGATGGCCACATCTCCTCGTGCCATCATTGGCATCAGAACTTGTGACACTATGGAGATTGGAGTATGTACGGCCAGCCAGGATGTGATCTCGTTGATTGACTCTGGCTCTACACATAATTTCATCAACGAGGACTTCGCTAAGAAGCTGCCCTAGCTACTGATCAAGCACCAGGGACTTAGGGTCATGGTGGCTAACGGGGATCATGTTCCCTGCTCCGGACTGTACCGCGCGATCCCCATCAAGGTCAGTGGTGCGCTCTTTGTGACGGACTTCTCGTCCTTCCCTTGGCGGCTATGAGATGGTTCTCGGACGCATTGGCTGGCAGGTTTGGGGCAGGTCCTATGGGATTTTAAGGATCTCTCCATGACAATTCAGCATGAAGGAAAAAACCTAAGCTGACAGACAGGAGCCCTCCGGGTCGCAGCGGTCCGCATGTTCACTCCTACGAGGGTCCCGAGTTGCTGCCTAAACTTTTGGAGGATTTTGCTGACCTTTTTGCTGGGCCCCATGGCCTTCCCCCCTAGCGGCTGCATGATCACAGGATCCATCTCCTTCCCGGATTGGCAGCGGTGGTTGTTCGTCCATACTGCTACCCCAACACGCAGAAGGACGAACTTGAGCGGCAGTGCGAGTCCATGCGTCAGCATGGGATTATCCGATGAAGCACCTCAACTTTTCCTTCCCCAGTTCTCCTCGTCAAGAAACACGATGGATCGTGGAGATTTTGTATTGACTACCGTTCCTTAAATGAGCGCACAGTAAAAGACAAGTTTCCTATCCCTGTTGTCGATGAGCTACTCGACGAACTCCGTGGAGCACGGTACTTACCAAATTGGATTTACGCTCGAGCTATCACCAAGTTTGTATGCACCCGGATGACATTCACAAGACAGCTTTCCACACCCACCAAGATAGCTATCCAACGGACCAGCTTCCTGCCAAGCACAGATGAACGAAGTCCTTCGCCCATATCTGCGCTGTTTCGTGCTGGTTTTTGACGATATATTGATCTACAACACATCTTGGGCGGAGCATTTGCACCATGTACGACTGGTGTTGAAGCTTCTCGCGGCAGCAACTACTTTTCCTCAAACAGTCCAAGTGTGTTTTGGATCTGACAGTGTCGGCTACCTCAGACATGCCATCTCCGTGGCGAAGTCGCCATGGACAGGGATAAAAGCCAAGCAGTGCTCGATTAGCCGACTCCTACTTCAGTCCGCGCCTCTGTGGATTCTTAGGACTCGCAGGCTACTACCGTAAATTCATTAAGAATTATGGTGCGATCACTGCCCTCTGACACAGCTTCTTGAAAAGAGGGTTTTGGTTGGACAGAGGCAGCCACAGGACTTTCGAAGCTCTCAAATCTGCATTGCGTCAACACCTGTCCTGCAGCTACCTGATTTTCAGCGATCTTTCATCGTCGAGTCGCGACGCTTCTAGCGCAGGGTTTGGTGCTGTCCTTCATCAAGACAGCGGGCCTATAGCTTTCTTCAGTAGGCCCATCGCGCGTCGACATCACTCCTTGGCTGCCTCGAGAGAGCTCATTGGTCCGCCATTGGCGTCCATATTTATGGGGTCATCCATTTGTGGTACGCGCTGATCACTATTCACCTAAATTCTGTTAAATTCTTGTTGGATTAGCGCTTTGCGATGATACCTCAACATCATTGGGTAGGCAAGCTCTTGGGTTCTGATTTCTTGGTGGAGTTCAAATCAGGCAAAACAAACGTGGTGGCTGATGCACTCTCCCAGCGCGATATTGACACAATGGCGGTGGCTGCTATTTCCACCACTAGTTTTGATGTGTTCCAGTGTCTCCGTTTAGCGCTGTCCACATACCTGGCTCTAGTTGCCCTGCATGATCAATTACAGCAGGGTGTTCTCGGCGAACCATGGGGGCTGGTGGATGGCATACTCACTTTTCAGCAGAAGCCATATATCCGCCATCCTCTCCCTTGGTCCAGGAAGTTCTCCAAGATATACATCATATCGGTCACAAAGGCATTCAGAAAACCCTTCACCGCCTTCGCTGGGATTTCCATATTCCACGTGACAGGGCTTTTGTACGTGATTTTGTCCAGACCTGTGTCACATGCCAACGCAACAAGGCGGAGCAACTTCATCCAGCGGCCTTACTCCAGCCTTTGCCCGTTCCATCAAGCATATGGGCCGACATCTCTATGGATTTTATTGAAGGCCTGCATGAGTAGGGAACCGTCGGTGATTTTGACTGGTGGATTGCTTTTCCAAATATGCCCATTTTATTCCCTGGCGCATCCCTACTCTGCTGCATCTGTTGCTCGTGCCTTTTTCGATGATGTGGTGTGTTTCCATGGGATTCGTGTCTATTGTTTCGGACCGTGACAAAGTTTTCATGTCATCCTTCTAGCATGCGTTGTGGAAGGTCACTGGTACTTCCCTTCGTAGGGCGCAACATTTCATCCCCAATCAGATGGCCAATCTGAATCGGTCAATCGGGTCATCTCTATGTATTTGTGCTGCCTCACGGTGACAGGGCCAATTGTTGCAGTGGTTAGCTTGGGCGAATTTTGTTATAATACTTCTTACCACAGCTCCTTGTGTGAGACTCCTTCAAAGTGGTCTATGGGTGTGATCCTCCATCCGTCCGTTCATATGACCCATCTGAGCTTTGCAATGCTGCTGTGGCTGAGGATTGCTCCAGCGTGATGAGTTCTTGGTTGAGATTCGGGACCGTCTCTTGCTTGCTCAGCAAGTGGCTAAATAACATTATGATAGCAAGCATCGTCCTTTGGAATTTCAATCTGTGGATTGGGTCTGGCTACGGCTGCATCATCAACTCGCCGCCTTCCTGGATGGTGTTCAGCATGGCAAGTTATCTCCCAAGTTCTATGGACCTTATAAGGTGTTGGACCATATCGACACGGTGGCATACCGTCTGGATTTACTCCCATGTGCACATATTCATAATGTCTTCCATGTCGGTCTCCTCAAAGCTGCTCCCTCAAATTCTCCTCCAGCTCTACCCGTTATACTCCATGGCCGTGTTCTTCCTCAACCAACTCAGGTGTTGCGCTCCAGAAGGCTGCAAAATAAGTGGCAAATCTTGGTACAGTGGGCGGATGAGCCTGCTTCGTCCACCACTTGGGAGGATGTCTCATCCTTTCAGAACCGTTACCCAGCATTTCAGCTCGGCGCTGTTTCTTGAAGGGAGGAGATGTCAGAAAGGGCCGCTATGGCCTGGTCTATGGCGTTGGCGTAAGAGGCTGGTCCGGCACTGGTGCAGATCCTTCTGCTAATACCATATAGGTTTGTTAGGAATATCTCCTATTTTATGCAAGCTATCTCTATATTGGGAAAGTTACCTTAAGGTATGTTTTGATTGATCCTTTGGATCTGGTGTAAAGCCTAGCTCAGCTATAAATAGGCAGGAGACATATGAATAAAGCTAAGCAAGTTTTAGGGTAAAATCCCTCCCTCCTGATCCTCGTTCAGGCGATTGGAGCGCTGCAGCCTCCTCTCTTCCGCACGTGATCACGAGGGAGACAGCAATTCCACACCCACGCCGTGACAATAAATGTGCCAAAAAACATTTGAATAAAGCGCCTGACGTGTTTATCTGTCAGCAATACCCTGGCAAAGTATGCATGAACTGACGAATGCCACATAAATCTTCATGCATCAGATAATAGGCTGTCACAATTAGTTATTAACTGTTGCATGCCAATTTGTGGATGTGAAATTAAACAAGATACTTGTACAGATTAAGCATTCTAAGCCTATGCAACAGTACTTCCTTTCTTCCTTTGCTTTCGTAGTTTTTTTTCTAGTTACTAACTAAACATTGGGGGTGGTAAATAAATCTTCATGTGTTCTCAGTTTTGTAGCCATTTGCGACTTGTCTTTTAAGATATAATATAATATTTTTAACCTCTGTTGGCAATGCTTTAATTTTGTTCAGATTAAGTAACTTATCAACGAAACCATTAGTTACTTAATAGTTAATATACATTCCCCATTTCGTAGGAGAGACTCATGCTGTGACATTTTCTTCTAATATTCTATTATTTATTGCTGATATATAATATAATATTTTTAACCTCTATTGGCAATACTTTTATTTTGTTTGGATTAAGTAACTTATCAACTAAACCATTAGTTACTTAATATGCATTCCCTATTTAAGTAGGAGAGACTCATGCTGTGACATTTTCTTCTAATATTCTATTATTTATTGCTGATATTTATATTTATTTTCAGCTCATTATAGCTTGCAGCAAGGGAGGAACCAGTATTGAAGATCTTGCTGAGAAGTATCCTGATATGATTATTAAGGTTATCTATTTCTTCATTTGATTTTGGGATTATTGTCTACCTATATTGTGTAGTGGATTCTTTTGTTGTATCACAGTTTTGAGCACGTTGAAACCAATTATTCATCTTTTGGTTGAAATTTGGATTGTCAGGTTCAGTTGAGGTATTCAAGGGAATCACAGATGAGGATGCAGCTAAAGTTGTTGATGGTCTGGCTCCAAAGACAGCGGACAGACAATCTTCTATAGAACAGATTAAGAAGCTATATGAACTTTTCTGCAAGTGTGATTGCACACTGCTGGAGGTATTCTAGTGGGATTTCATTTCTCATGTAGTCATTTGCAATGGTTAATGTCTCATCTTACCCTAGCACTTCTTATGACTAATTTGTTCATCTTATGTGGCTAGATAAATCCTCTTGCTGAGACAGCTGACAGCAAGCTTGTTGCTGCTGATGCAAAATTGAACTTTGATGATAATGCTGCATTTAGGCAGAAAGAAATTTTTGCACTGCGTGATACAACACAGGAAGACCCCAGAGAGGCATGTTATTTGCTACTCTTTTCATCATTTACTTTTTCTCCTTTAAATCATTGAATTTAGCGCTCTGTGAAAGTGTTATTTTCTTTTTTTTTTGTTTTCCTCATTTGGAGTAAGACTTGCTTCTGAAGGGACACTGTAGTTGTTTTTTTCTTGTTACAAATCTAAGGGCACTTGCAACTGAAGATATTCATATTTACTACTTTTACAGGTGGCTGCTGCTAAAGCAGATTTGAACTATATTGGGCTTGATGGAGAGATTGGTTGCATGGTGAATGGTGCAGGATTGGCAATGGCTACAATGGACATTATTAAGTTGCATGGTGGTACACCTGCCAATTTTCTTGATGTTGGTGGGAGTGCATCCGAGGACAGGTATAAATCGGACTCATGTTCTGTTTTACTTATCATCTTGGTTGAATTGTAGTTCTATTGACAGCTGGAAGTGGTTGGCTGAACTAATTATTTATTCCTTGAAATCCTTGTTAAAATATGATGCAATATTGTTTTTGCACTTTGTATTTGAAACAATTGTACATTTGTAATCCTTATGAATTTTTTTGGTTCAGGTTGTGGAAGCATTTAAGATATTGACTTCAGATGACAGAGTGAAGGCAATTCTAGTAAACATTTTTGGGGGTATCATGAAATGTGATGTGATAGCAAGTGGAATAGTGAATGCGGCTAAACTGGTATGTCTCTAGTTTTGATTGATTACAAACAACATTTTCATTGCAGTTCAACTTTCCTCGTTTCTAACAGTAGAATATAATTTACTTATTGAATGTTTATTTATTTCTGAGGATTTTTTTCATGGCCTTGGGTACAATTCTTTTTCCAATCTCTTTTTAGAAATTCATTGCTTTACATAAAAGTGAATATTTTTCCAATCTTTTTGTGCTTTGGGATATTGCCTTCCGATGATATTTGCTTATGATTTAACTATATTGGTTTTCTTTTGAGATGGTTTGATTTGCTGTATTCAATGTAACAAAAAAAGCACCTATTTTGTATTTAGGAGCAATTCCTTTTCCTTTGTCCAAATATCAATGGTATTTCTGAAACTATTTCATAACTTTTATTCACATCTTGTGTGTGTCTGAAATTTATTTTCCCTTGGTGTTTTTATTGGAAGGGACTTCCTTTACAGTTATTGTTCCATTAGAATGTAACGATACTACAATGTTTTTCTGGTTAGCGTGGTTGGAAGTATTTCATCAGCATGTTCCTTGATTAATATAGTATGTTATAGAATTCCTTTCCCGTATTAAGTTTTTCATTTTTTCCCGCAATTGTAAGGTTGACCTTAAGGTGCCCGTTGTTGTTCGGTTGGAAGGCACCAATGTGGACCAAGGGAAGAGGATTCTCAAGGTAAAAATTGATCATGCTTGTTTGTTTATATCTTGCTAGATTGTGTTTCCTTTGTCAGAAAAATTTCATGTTTGACTGGTCATGTTGTTCCTATTGCAGGAAAGCGGAATGACATTGATCACTGCAGAGGATCTTGATGATGCGGCTGAAAGCTGTAAAAGCATCTGTCAAGTAATTAATGATTTGTAGGGTATCCATCTCAAATTTTTTTTTCACTGGTAAAAGATGAGCAGCGCTCTTACAGATTTCGGCCCAGAAGTCGTGAACTGCAAAAATTTTTTGAAGTGGAATTACTTTGACTGAAGTTTCCCTTTAAACACCGTGATCCCATGTTAATAAGTATATTTCGGCCCAAAATTGAGCAGCCACTGTTTTGTCAAGTTAACCAGTGGAAATTTACATGTTTTGCCTTTAGCATCAGAGTACATGTAATCTTGATGCCTATGCCGAATTGCCGATCAGTAACCGCAACTCGCATCTTGGCTAGGCTGTTCGGATTATAAAAATTGAAGTTTACTGTGTAACTACTACATGCACGGCTCATGGTTAATGTAATGCTGGAGCTGAGGTTCTTAAATGCTGGACTACTTACATTGTATTGTGCCTGAAATCATGCTGAATAATGTTGCCACACAGCAGAGTTCGATACGTTCCTATTGAACGCATATGCGCCTGAAGTTGACATGTGGCATATCGTCCAATGCCCATTAGTCGGAATGCGCGATATATAAATGACTTACATTTGGGTTATTTAGTGCAAATTTACCATGAATAAGCTGCTACATGTCCGTGGTTGCGTGGATATGTTCGGGGCTTGAATGTTCCAAGTTTCCTACTACCCTGATTCCTTGCAGAACTCCTGCCGTTGTGCTGACAAGCTCCGCGGCTTTCCATTATTCAGCATACCGCACCAAGTAAATCCATTACGAGTTCTTTTCAGAACCTAGGTCGCATTTCAGCGAGACGGCGATGCCCGCGGCGAGGCAGTAGGCGACGGACTGTATGGTGATCATGGGGTTGACACCCACCGCGTTGGGCAGCACGCTGCCGTCGCACACGTACAGGCGCTCCGCCTCCCAGCTCTCGCCGCGCGCGTCCACCGCGCCGTCCCGCGCCGTGGCGCCCATCCGGCAGCTGCCCATCTGGTGCGCCGTGCAGCACAGGCTCCACGCTTCGCTCTTGGACTTGGGCCCGCGCACCACCGTGACGCCGTCCAGGAACTCCTCGAGCGCCTCCTCGCTGACCCCCTCGCCGCACCGCAGCCTCTGCCCGTCGCTCCGGTGCGTGCCCACCTCCGTCGCGCCGGCCGCCACCAGCACGCGCAGCTCGCGCCGCAGGCCCTCGCGCATGTCCTCTCGGTCCTCCGCGTCCAGGCGGTACGCGATCCGATGCTCCCCGTGCACCGTCCCCGACCCGCGGTCCCTGACCATGGAGAAGATGTGCACCGTCCGGCCGTAGTTGAGCATCCGCTCCTTCATGTCCCGCCCGGACACCCACGGGAACTGCGTCCCCGCCGCGGCCACGCCCATCGACGGCGTCTCCAGGATGGCCCGGTGCGGCAGCCCGTTGCCGGCCTCCACCTTGTGGAGGGACGTGATGATCCGCCCTCGTACGCCTTCCCTTCAGGTCCGGCACCGTGTCCGGGAAGTAGCCCCACGCCAAGGCGGCCGGGTGGAGGTGGAGGTTCTTGCCGATGTGCGGGTTGGTGAGGCCGCTGCGCCGCAGCAGCACCGGCGTGAGGAGCGACCCGCAGGCCGAGATGGTGACCCTGGCGCGCACCCCCAGCATCGTCGTGATCGTCGGGTTGGAGCTCCTGGCCACCACGCCGACGCACCTCTTCCCCCTCTTGATGCCGGCCGCGTCGCTCCCACCACCTTGTTCCAGCAGCAACTTCTCGACCTTGCACCCCGTCAAGATCACCGCGCCGCGGCCCACGGCGTCGACAAGCCACGTCGTGTCCGTGCCACGCTTGTCGCCGGTGCGGCAGCCGTACCCGCAGCTGCCGCAGAAGTGGGCCTCCGACGAGTTCCTCGCCACGGCCTCCACCTTGTACCCCAGCTTCTCGCACCCCTTGCGGAGGACCTTGTTCTGGAGCCCCTCCTCCTTGCACCCCGACGTCACGCCGAGCCGCCTGAACACCGCGTCCATGGCAGCGGCGTGCTCGGGGCTGGCGAACAGCAGGGAGCCCGTGCTCGCCAGCCCACTCCATGCGCACGGCCTCGGGGGTCTTGATGCAGGCCGACCAGTTCACGGCCGAGCCGCCGCCGACCGTGGAGCCGGCCAGGAGCAGCCCGCCGCCGTCCAGCGTGCTGACGAACCCGCCGGACTCGTACAGCTGGTTCATCGACGGGCCCTCGATGGACGTGTAATCCCGCGACGCGTAGTAGTTGCCCTTCTCGACGACGACCACCTTGTGGCCGGCCCTCGCGAGCACCGCGGCGGCCACGCCCCCGCCGCAGCCGGAGCCGACGATGACGACGTCGCAGTCGACGCTGCACAGGTTCCGCGCCGCGTCCTCGGTCACCGCGAGGCCCTTCTCGGCGAGGACGCCAGGAGGGACGCGTCGGTGTGGTGGATGGTCTCGACCACGCCGTCGTCGAGGGGCCGCTTCGTCTCCGGGTGCTGCTCCGCCGGCGCCTCGTCGGTCGGTGGGCTGTACCCGATCGCTCGCCAGCGCGGATTCTCCGAGTTCTCGTCAGTCTGCGTGCCAACGAAACATGACGTACGTCACTGTCAGAGCCGGTTGCTGACGCCATTACTCTCGTATCCATGCCGTGCAGTGCAGTGCATACACTTTTCACATCTGCGCGTGTAACTCACTGGCAGTCACTGTTCTAAAAATCCGGATTAATCCCCTTATTAATCTCTAATTGGTAATCCTCCGCTTAGCAGCAATTACCGATTAGTTACAATTAACCTCAAGGTTAATCATGTCTTATCGCTGGTCCCTAACCGAATGAACTGGCATCTTTTTGAACCATGCTCACTGCAGCTCACAGTTACTGCAATCTGACAGATAATTTGCCACTATAACCGCTAAAATGAAGGACAATTTCCAGTTGCTTGGTAGTGACTACCGGATTAAGAGCGAAATAAAGCTCCCACTTGGGGCCATGGTGCTGAGTGTGTCCAGGCAGAATGGAGGCAGCAGCAGGACACGCAGCCCCACCCAGCGACGAGCTTTAAATCAATCAATGTTTCTTAAGACCAAGGTTGGCGTGGCGAAGCCAGTGTCGAGATCTGACAACAAGGAACGGCATGGACCGCACGGCGCCGTGGTCCTTCCCCTCCCCTCGTCGGCTCGACGGAGCGCCGGCGTTTGTTGCGTCGCGGCCATTATTGCCTTCGCAGCGCGCATGCAGAGGCGGCATGCCGCCATGTCCCTACATGTCCTACGCGCCGCTCGCTCATGCGCGCGCGCGCACGCTTTTCTAGCTGCGCACTGTGGTGAGATTTATGCGAGAGATTTATCATGTTTTGATTTGGGACGTAGATTTGTGAGCAGATAATTACCCAGGAGTAGAAGACGTAGAGGCAGAATATCTTGAGGACGAGGAAGAAGACGCGCAGGGGCTGGAGCGTGGTCTCCGGCTCCACCGCTGCAGCGCCTCCTCTCGCCGCGCCACCGGCATCTCCGCGAACCTGCGCACGAACGGGAGCCGCCACGACAGGCACCGCGCCCCGCACAGCGCGAGCGTCCCCAGCCGCGTGCCCAGCAGCCACAGCACCGTCCGCACCAGCACCAGCGCCTCCCGGAGACACATCGTCGACATCAGCTCCGCCACCTGTGCGCATGTACGACGGCGGTCTCAGTCACAGATGGAAATATGTACACACGTAGTAACAGCGAGAGCAACTCAAGGGACTGAGAGTCTGAGACGAGCTGCAGTACTGACCTCGTCGGGGACGGGCGGGTCGGCGGCGGAGGCGAGGAGGAAGTCCCGCACGGCATTGTCGTTGCCGGGGCGCCGCCCCGGCTGGCGTCCTCCGCCAGCCGGTGGCCGTCCGGCGGCAGCGAGGAACCAGCGCGCCGCACAGCGCGGAGAGCGCCATCATCTGGGAGGCGGAGAAGCCGTGGGTGTAGCGCTCCCTCCTCGCGCCTCCTCCTCCCCTCAGGAGAGGGTGGCCCTGCCTCCTGTTCCCCTGCTGCTGCCTCTTGTCCTCTTCCATGGCAGCTTCTGGCTTCTTCTTCAGCAGCGAGTGGCACGGGTGTGACTGGGAAAAACTCTTGTGCAATGGAGCTGAGCCGCCCGAGAGGTAGTGGACAAAGAAGAAGAGCGCGAGGAACCGAGGCTTAATGGAAGGGACCGCCGAGATGGGCCTCCGCTCCGCTCGCAACAGCACGGCGCGTCAACGAAAGCGAAATTTACACGGTAACTTGCGGTTTATCCAATCTCGCCTTTTACCATGAGGAGCTGCGTCGAAATATCTGAACATGTGGGCCAGCAAGGTAGAATTTTTTACCCTCTTGATCCTCTCTTACGATCTGGATTTTGACAGGAGTTGGCTAATCAGGAGGCAGAGTACCTGATTTTTACCCGCCTGGTTCACTGCTGATGCCTCTCTCCCCCATCACAACTGCATCTAGAACGGTGGAAGCTTCCTTCCGCTCAGCTTCAGGTGGCCTCGCCGTCGCCTGGTGCGCGCGGCGGTTAGATTGCGTGGCGCAGCACGGCAGGCCGTGGCTCCGGTTCGCGTCCCTCGAACCGTCGCGCGGCGTCCGGCGGTGGATCCTGCGGCGAGGAAAACCTTCTAGGAGCTCGTACTGGATCGATTCTAGGAGCTGGGAGTTGCAACAAGAAAACGGACAGGAACGATCCTGAAGTCCTGAGTTCTTACCGAGGTTCTCTTCTTCTGGACTGATGTGGTGTACGTTGTGGTTATTGCTCTGTCGATTGTTGTTTCCTCATAGGCTCGTTTGTTTACTGTGGGGAGGAAGAGACAAACAAGTCATATCAAGCATATCCGGGGGCATATGACCAAAATGGTTCATTTGAGTTATATAAAATGTCAAATTTTTGTATATTATTGTATAGTCATATAGTCTCTTACATACCATGGATTAATAGTTTCTCTTTTATTGCCATCGCAATTATTCTAATATTGTCATGCATGTCACTCTCGAAAACTTATCTTTTTTTAAGCTTTATAAACATACCAAACAAATAAAAAATCACAGCGTTGTCAAATATGCAACACTTTTAATCTATATTTTTTGGTGTTTTACGAAAGTTTTTATATTAAATTTACACTTAATAACTCTGTGTTATTTTGGGGGATTTTTGAAATATTTAGATAGCTTAAACAAAAAGATAAGTTTTTGTTAATGGCACATCAGACAATAATCGAGTAGTTGCGATGACATATAAGAGATAATATTTTAAGTAATGACATATAATGTATTAAACGGCTCTACAATAACACGTGAGATATTTTCCTTTTGTAAAAGGGCCAATTTTGTCTCTCGAGTAAAAAATCACAGCGTTGTCAACTATGCAACACTTTCAATCTATATTTTTTGGGTGTTTTACTGAAAGTTTTTATATTAAATTTACACTTAATAACTCTCGGGCGGCGTGGGTCATTGTCTTGCATGCGAGCCCCAAAACGAAGGGCCCCACCCCATATGTATATTACATTGGTATAGGGTATAATCGTATAAATGTATAATGGCCTAATGGGCGGAACACGAAGCTAGAAGGCAAAGGCGAATCGGCGATGCACGAATCGACAGCCCCTATTCACGCTGACAATGAGCCGAGTGGCAAGCAGCCGACGATTGGCTTTCAAATTCCTTCCCGCTTAGCCTTGCCTGATTCATGCCGATCGCATTGCCTCGCAGTAATAACTTTGTGTTATTTTTGGGGATTTTTAAAATATTTAGATAGCTTAAACAAAAAGATAAGTTTTTGTTAGTGGCACATCAGACAATAATTGAGTGGTTGCGATGATATAGAAGAGATAAGACTTTAAGTAATGACATATAATGAACTAAACGGCTCTACAATAACACGTGAGATATTTTCCCTTATGCAAAAGGGCCAATTTTGTCTCTCCGAGTAAAAAAAAAGTTGCATTTCATGTGGTGTCAAACACTGTACAAATGATGGTACTGCACGTGTAAAAAGGGCACTCTTTTGCCCACGATCAAGCACATGGTGGGCATTTTTTTGGTTTGGGCAGTTGTGGTAAATGGAGCATTGTTCGTTATATTATCATATGCGCTATTTTTACATTGTCAGTTTTGTGTAATGGGCCTGTTTGTCAGCGTTGCAAATTCCAATAAAATTGATCATATTCCTAGTTCTACGATAATCCATTGTTATAAGAATATTGAGCTAACTATCTCTTGCCATCTAAGAGATGTTGAACCTAGGCGCATCTCTTCCCCCTGTCCTCCTATCTTGGCTCCAAGGGGCTTTCCTATCCTGCCAACACGGACCAAAAGCAATGCTCTTACATTTCTAGAGCCAATTTTGTTTGTACCCAGAGCCAGCTCTAGGCTCCCTAGCCTGGAAGGTGTCGTCGGTGGCGCCGCTAGCCCCTACCATGATCACCTCATTGCCAAGGTTTCCCCAATTCCAAAGACGCCATCACCCGCAATAGGGGACAATGGTGGCCTGGCCTCCACGACTTTGCAGCCTTTAAAGTGGACTCGAGGGAAGGGGAACGTCCTTGGCCTTGCCTTCGTCCCTAGCATATCGTCACACCTCTACCCTAAACAATGCTATAGATAACATCACAGCCACCACTCAATTGCCTAAGGCTAGCCTAAACGCTCTCTTTGTTGAAGTCACAATGATGCTCGCGCCACCCCTCTTGAAGACCTAAAAATAGCGTGGTGACCCCTAAGACTCAAAAATCCAATAGCCTCAAATTCTATCGTGTCGTGTGCCTCTCCCCCAGCTCGCGCAGAAGCTCACCATTGAGGACAAAGCTAAAGAGCTCCTCCAAAGGGGCCAATAGACAAGAACCCAAACTCACACATCGACAAGAACACGTCCTTCTCTACCTACACCAAGCTCTTTAAGGACCCCTTGTTAGATGCTGCTATGAAGGCCATAGCAGAACCAAGCTCTTCAAGGACCCCTTGTTAGATGCTGCTATGAAGGCCATAGCAGAACTCGCTGGTTCTAAATCGGGGAACCTTGCCGACCTCATAGTGCTCGGGTAGCTTGATGTGATATTGGGTGTCATTGCTTGATATATTGTTTAGGACTCCCTCTACCTGGAGTCCTATCCTTTTGCCCCATGGAAACCCTTTTTCCATCAATAACCATAATCATATATCATTTGGTTGTCTTGTTCACTAGCCTATGCATTGTGTTGCTCCTCAACTTGTGTGTTGTCCTTTCTACCTTCGTCTGAACTTGTCTACTACTCGGGTCTTATTTTCACTACTACAAATCTATCTTTTGCCAATAGTTAAAAGTAATGGCCTACAGACCATCGATAAAATTTAAGGTGGCCGATGGTGCATCTTATTTCCAATGGGAGAACAAAAACAGCCGACTATTGGAAGATTTATCGACGGGGCTTACCACTAACCGACGATTGATGTAAAACCCTTGGCCATTATAAGAAATCACCGATGAGGAAAGACATTTACCGTGGATGCAAGACTAACCCTCGGCCATTGTAAGCAATCACTGATTGGGAAATACATTACTGTGGGTGCAAAGCTAACACTCGGCTATTACAAGCATCACCAACGGGTACAACTTTTACCGTGGGTGCAAAGTTAACACTCGACTATTGCAAGCATTCATACAGAATTGGATGGAGATGATCTCTATAGGAAAATTGTAGCTCTGAATAAGATCTAGAACTTTGTACTTGATAACCTTTTCATTTGAAGTCATCTAGTTGCCTAAATAGTTGATAAAACATTATTAGAACAAGGGTTTAAAGGGATGCTTATCCTTTTTTTTCAAACAACAAAACAGGTGAAGTGAGTTGGTTAGGTTGGAGAGTTTATGTTTAAGAAGTTGTGAGTTCGAACCCTTAATATCACATACTTCTAATTTAAAAGAAAAAATTATTCAACCGAGGATTGGGTGTATCTGAGTTGTGAGGTGAGTCTTAAGTGTGAAAATATATTTTTTATTTTTAACCAAAACAATCACGCTATGCTTGCGAGAATTAACCGAGGGTTTCTATATCCTGACGGGAGAAAACCTCTCACCCATGTAATTACCGAGTGCTATGAAAACCATCGTTAAACTAATAGCCGAGAGTACCGTCGACAACTTCACTAATGACCAACCATGGGTGCTCGAGGGGAAGTTGCCGACAATTTACGCTTGGCCATATACTTGGCCTACGGTATTCTCTAATGGCCAACGGTATCTGCCCTCTTGGTAAAAGTTAGAATCTAGTACTGTTTGTGATGTACCCAAAGCAACCTTGGACCTCATCGTCAAACCTTCAACGCCATGCTTATTTATTACTCTACATGTTCTCTTCACAAGTCGGTGCCCATTCTTCCCTCTTCATGGTCATATTGTGATGTTGTCACCTCAGGGTGCTCTAACCTTCATGCCCCTATGTAGATTGCACAATCCTAAATTGGAACATGCATAGGCTCTTCTTTCTAGCCCAAAGAAGCGTAGCGTGTGATCTTGTTGCCTCAACTTGTTTCTCCGTGATATTTTGCAAGAAACCAAGCTACTCTTAGGCCCTGTTCTTGCCAACTTATAAGGCCTTATTTGTCTTACTGGGGTTAGGGCTTATTTTCGTTTAAAAAATAATTTGTTTTTTGAATCTTTTTTTATCTTAAAGACTTGTCTAAAACCTTTAAAACACAAGTCGAACGAAGCGGATCCGACTCTCGAGGCTACCACGTGAAGCTCTCAAAGTTAGAAGAAAAATCAAATAAGACAAATAAGTCTGATAAGATAAGCTGACGAAGACAAATAAGTCTGATAAGATAAGCTGACGAGAACAGGGCCTTAGTAGATAGGAAGATTGTCCTTCAAACCCTAGGCGCAAGATTCAACAACTAATTTCATTTCCTTCCTATAGATGGAACAATGACAGGCATACTACTCTGTGTCTCTGACAACCACTACACCCTGGCTAACACCTCAACATGGTCCCACTTCATCTTAGGCCTCCTCATAGATAGAGCATGATTGCTTAACGTAGTTTACGGTCTCCACCAAAAGGATGACAAACTAGACTTCCTTCAAAACCTCTGTACCTTTGTCCCACACTAAGCGCATAACAAGTGGCTAATTTTTGGGGCTTCAACTTAATTTACATGGGAGAAGATAAGAGTGACAACAACCATAGTAGATGGCAACTGATGCCTTACGAGAGGCCATCAACCACCTTGAACTCAAGGAAATCAGCCTCTCAAGACGTCATTTCACCAAGTGTAATGAGCAGGCAAACCCATCCACACTTGCATTGAAAGGTCCATCTACACAACTGATTAGTAGGATCGGCTCATCCCTTCAGCCAACCTCCAAGTGCTACCAACCCTAAGCTTGGGCCATGCCCCTTTTCTTCTCTAGGACACTTCCACGTCCTAGGATAGTTCTTCCGCTTTGAGAACCTATGTATCAAAGCAGACAACTTCCAGAAGGTGATTTAGTAAGCTTAAGGATCTTCCATAACCACCACAAACAACATCAAGCACCTATGCACCAAGCTCGCACCCACAACCAAAGTGCCAAGGTGCTAGGATAAATAAAGAGCCGATAACATCAGCCTACAACTTATTGGGGTTAAGAAAACATCCTTCCTTTTAGATATAGCCCAAGAAACCCTGCAGCTATTGCTGGCGAAGAAGAACCTTCAAGCATGTCTCAATGCGAGAGGGACAACCTCGCCTCCTTCAAAAGATCATCTACAAGCGGATGTCCAAGCTATCTTAGGTAAATCTAGGGGCGCGAACACCCTATCCTTTCAAATGAAGCGAGTAATAAAAGGATAGAGAATTTTCATTCATACTTTGCACTCCCCTGATGGTCCTATTACCATGCAACATGATAAAGACGACATCGACTTTTATTTTTTAAAGACCATCGACGGCAACACCAATAGTGACCTAACACTCAACTTGGATACCTTGGGTATCATATTCCCCTACAGACCTCTATGACCTTGAGAAACCTTTGCCCGAGGAGGAGATCAAATAAACTATCACCTCCATCCAAGCTGAAAAAGATCATGGATCTGATGGTTTCACCGGTCTATTCTTCGAGACATGTTGGGATATCAATAGAGTAGACCTAACGATGGCTTTCCAATAGCTAAATGATCTCCATGGAGGTTCATATCACTTGCTCAACACAATAAACATCATTCTAGTGCAAAAAGGAGGATGCATTACACCTAACAGATGACTAGCCAATCACTCTAATTCATATGGTTAGCAATATCTTCTCTAAACTGTTGGCTAACCACTTAGCAACCAACGTTAACAACCTTATGTTTCCTTGCCAAATTGCCTTCATCAACGGGTGTTGTATCAAAGACAACTTCCTGTATACCTAGAACATCATTTCGAGACTGCAAAAATCTAAAACCACAACTCTCTTGTTCAATCTAGACACGCATAAGACCGTTGACTTAGACTAGTGGGGTACCTACTTGAGGTGTTACAATGCCTAGGCCCAAAGATAGCACGAGTGGATATTTATCTTGTGTGTCGTGTTCACCTATCTCGTCCTAATCAGTGATAAGACTAGTGATTGTTTCCACCACTGATGAGGGGTTCGGTAAGGGCCCCAATGCTCTTCATCAAATCCATTGCCCCTTGCACTTCACTCTTGAGCTTGCAACTATTTGTGGAGTGTTCTAGCCTTCTATCTATCAAGCTTTCGACAGAGATGCTCTTTCTATGTGGACAATGCCACAATCTTTGTCAACGTGACCAAATCAGAGATGCATTCCCTATAACAAACCGTTAATGTCTTTAGTCATGGCTCGAGCCTACTCATAAACCTCCATAATAGTGAGGTGTACCCAATTAGGTGCTCAAAAGTTGATCTAGATGATATCCTTAAACTTTTCTCTTTTAGGAGGGAATGCTTCCCTTTGAAGTATATTAGGTCATTCTTACACTTTTGCAAGCCTAGACGTGAGCAACTTTCATCGCTACTTGATAGGATCTTAGCTATACTTTCACATTGGAGCAACAGGTTCCCCTCAAAGATATGCAAACCTACCCTTTTCAATTTTGTTCCCTCCTCAATGCCCACATACTTTCTCTCTACTTTCTCTTTGTCTAGCCGGGCAAGGAATATGATAGACAAAATCAACCAAAACTTCCTTTGGAAAGGCTACTTCACAGGGGCCAACACCTTGCCAATTGGAACACAATTTATAGACCCAAAACTCTTGGTGGCCTAGGCGTTTTAAACCTAACCAAATTCTCAGAGCCCATTGTCAATAGATTTTTTGCTTAAATTGTTTGATTATCCTTTTTTTAACACTTTGACTTTTTTAGTTGTTTCTCAAAAGTCTTGAAATCACAAGTTAAACTTCTCAAATTCAGTTTCGATTATTAGTTTTGGTTTTTTTGAAACCATTAGTCAAAGTAATCAAATTTTAGTTTTAGTAAATAATCAGATAATTTCAGCATAGGAGAATGCGCCCTCGCCCTTTAAGGCTTAGATGACTCTAAAAGGAAAAGAAAGATACTACCAAGCCTTGGACCAGCCAAAATGCTATGTGTTGAGACTAGTAGACAACTGTTCCACACATCCACCATGATTTTCGTCTGTGATAGGCACCTCACAGGCTTTTGGCATAATCGTTAGCACTTGAATGAGTTTCCCAAAGAGCTAGCCACAAATTACATTGTCAAAAGGGAGCACCATCAATTCATTCAGAACTCCTTTGAAAGTGCATCTAGTCCTCTAAAGTGTATTTTGGTGATTAATGACAAATGATCAAGGGACTAATGTGTTCAATGAGCATATGAACAGGTGAAGAGCCCCAATGGTGATAAGTTAGAAAGTCGTGGACCCCTCAAAATAAAGAAAGAAGACGTCATGTGGTTATTTCTAGACTTGTATTATTTTTCGTTTGATTTGAGTCTAAGGATTGCCGTACTATTAAGAGAGATACGATGAACAAGGCTTAGAAATGTCTTAAGTGCTCAAATGATAGATCTTTACAAAATTGAGAGACACAAAACACATCACATCTTGAACACCGAGTGTTTTCAATCTCAGTGAATCGAAAGTTTCGATCTGTGCATCGGAAGTTCCGGTCTCATCGGACTGTCCGGTGTTTGCCAAGTCTAAGTTTTCGGGTTTGCTACCCCTAATTAATCGGAAGTTTCGATCCGATCGAGTGTCGATATTTCTATACACCGAATTCTCTGTTGATGAGGGTTGCTAATCGAAGTTCGATGCCTGGATCGAAGTTCGATTTATGTTTTATCTGGTGTTGAGTTGAGTGGAGGAATTCGTTTACGGGTTTTAAACCTAATCATAAGTTCTGACCCTTGCAATCGAAAGTTCCGATGTGAGCTGGAGAGGGCCCCAGCAGCTAGATTTTGAAGACCCTATTTATCGCCCTATCTCTCCCTACCTAACGAGCGACCAATAATTTCTTCGCAAACCCTCCTCCTTGTGAGCTCTAAGCCTCTCCCACTCTAGCTCTAAGTGATCCACATCTAGGAAGAGTTGGGTTGAGAGATTTGAGTGCTAGATTGAGCTAGATTTATTCTTGAGCACTTGAGTTCACCTCCAAGTTTGATTTTTCGCCGGATTTGTTACTCTTGGAGGTTGGGAACTCCTATACGGTTAGGAGTTGCTCACGAGCCACTGATCTACGTGTGGTGTGCCATGGAAAGCTTGTGAAGGCTGGATTTCGCCTCCTGAGGAAGAAATCAAGGAGTGAAGGCGAGGAGTGCTTTGTGCAACCTTGGGAGGATTACGATTGAAGGAAACCTGGCTCAAGTGTGACCGAGTGCCTCAGCGGAGATGTTGGATCCTCAGGATCCGAACTTTGAGAACAATCTTCATTGAGTCTTTATCCTTGTCTTGGTTTCTCTAAATCTTGCTCTTAGCCTTGATTTGATTTCTTAGTGAGCTATTGTGGTGGTTGATTTGCTTCTCTTGCATTTCTAGTAGTCTATCTTGTAACTCTCTTGCGGATTGTATCCTTAAGTTTCCTAGATCTGAATTGATTTGTATTCCCTATTTCTCGACAAATTGGAGATTAGATATCGAGTCGAAGTTTCGATCGACCCGAAGTTCCGACCTAGTGGCGGAAGTTCGATCCGATTTCCATAAGTAATTCGATTTTAAATTTAAATCACCTATTCATCCCCTCTAGGTGACATCCTGATCCCTCATCCTTAATGGCAATTAGACTAGAGCAGTTCACGTGCTCAACACACCACATAGAATCAAGGATTACGTTGTCATCTAGCAAGTGATTCAACTCATTAGCGTAAACCAGATGCCCAAAACGACATGGTCTAGACTCTAGACTAGAACCATCGGCAGAAAATACATCTCCTAATCTGTCTATCAGACATAATTCTTAGGAAGCATCCTAGACAAGTCTAGCTAGCCCTGAGTCACTTTGCCACATCATCATCTTCTGCCCTTTTGTACATCTAGGAGATTGCACTTATGAATGCCAGCTGCAACATTTGGACAATGTCACTACAAGCCAACACACTACTTTCTCAGATAGGTGTAGAGGGGCAAACCGTCAAACGCCAAAGGATGACCATCATAGCTTAAATGGTACGGTGATTTCCATCATTTGGAACTTTTGGAAAGAAAGGAACAATTGTATTTTCCACCGCGTGACTCTCATTGCTAGTAAAGTGGCCTTAACAATCAAAGAAGAATCCTAGTGAGCCTAGAAAAAAAAATACATGCCCAGAAAAAAATTACCTCTTTATCCAGAACCTCTTAGAAGTTCTATCCATATGTGTTATGATCGCCTATTCATATTAGATATACTAAATTCAGTAATGGTTGATTGAAACTGAGAGAATAAGCTAAATGGTTCTGACTATATTTTTTATTCTAGAATCGCCTTCAGCAAGTAGTACTCCTACAAAATAAATGGTTAGGTAGACATACAATTCAAAAACAATTGTTCATCCACTCCAAATAAAACTCGCTATACCCATATGGTAAATAAAGTTTGATTCTCTATAGACCAATAATGTGATACCATTAGCACAATTTAGCTAAACTGTTGAAGTCTAGGCAAAAAAGATACTCTTTGTATAACTATATTAGTACCAAAATGCTTTAATTTAAATAGAAAATTGCTAATGTAGAATTTTTCTAATATAGAACACTCAAAACAATAAAATGGGTCGTGTTTTGTTAGGAGCCACAAGTGTCGGCTCTTCGCTACCTGGAGCTGTAGGTGGTTCCAAGGGTTGGGTTATTCGCCCGTTAACACGTAATTCGTGAGCTGGCTTCAGAATGTCATGAGACAGTTTGATCCATATTCATTGTGGGCGTTAAAGCATTGAGAGGACCTTTCCCTCGTACGAGAGGACCGAGAAGGATGTTGTACCAGTTATCGTGCCTATGGTAAACGCTGGGTAGCCAAGTGTGGAGTGGATAGCTGCTGAAAGCATATAAGTAGTAAGACCACTCCAATATGAGTGTTGCTCTCCTTCGACTTCCCTAAAACCTCAGGTAGCACATCCAAGGCAGCAACTGGTTCTCCACCCATACGAGGATAGAGCGACAGAAGTACGATAATATGATAAGGTAGCAACAAGACGAGTGATTTAGGGTGGGTTCTTTTCAGCTTTTCTTATCTACTTATTTGCCTTATCTCGTCACTTCGAGAATTTTTCGAGATAGCCTCGAGAGCCGGTTAGTCTTCAATTTTGGGGTTTAGAGAGCTTATAGACACGCCTACGAGATAAAAAAAAACCGACTCAAAAGTAATAAAAAAGTGATATAAGTCAAATAAAACACCTGTCTTATTTGACTATCTCAAAAATTCTCAAGTGATGAGATAAGACAAATAAGTAGATAAGAAAAGTAAGAAAAAACCCACCCTTAAATAATCAAGTGGAAGTGCAATGATGTATGCAGCGAGGCATCCTAACGAACGAACAAACGATTTGAACCTTGTTTCTACACAACCTAGTCAAATTGATCAAGCACTTTCCATCTCAATCATGCGCTGCATATTTATCTTTCATTTGGATTGGCACCAATGTTAGGTGTGCCCTCCTGTTTTTTTGGCTCACTTTTCCTATCCAATACAGCAGGGAACCCGAAACACGAGAATCATTCGCGGCGTTGACGAGCCAACATAGCGCAGCTACATGTAGGTGGGTCCTGAGAACAGAGACAGTGCATGATCCAACACCTAAGAAAAGCAGGCATGGTTCCTAGCAGTAAAAATCTAGCAGCAGAGAAGAACGGCGCCATCGATGCAGTATGCTTGTTTATTTTTTCAATTCTGAATTTCCAATTTTCATATCTATTTCATCCTTCTTCTAAATCATACGAAATAAAACCATTAATTCATCTAAAATCATAGTCTACCTCGCTATAAAATTTTATTTTTTTGAATTTATTTTTTTGGTATTTTTGCATTTTTATTTAAGTTAGAAATTTTATTATCTCAATATTTTTCAAATTCAAATTTTATTTACCAAATTTTGATTGCCTCATTTGGTTTCCAACCAAACAATAACCACTTATACCCTACCAAACTTTGGTTTCAAACCAAACACGTCGATTTTGCCAATGATTTGGTCTTGCCTTGAGTTTGATCATGACAAAAAAAATTGGTAGGGCTACCAGGTCACGAGCCAAACACATCCTATTTCATGAATTTGATTGCGGGCTCCTGTGAGATAGGTCCAGTTACCGAGGTGCGGCCTTTAGAGGTGGCCACATGGTGTACAAAATAGTATATTGGCTGAATTGTTACTATATATACTCGTAGCTGATGCAATTTGTGTTAGGGGCCACACGACCCACATCAGCAACAGTAATCCTTTGCCACTGCATGAAAATGTCTCTATAACAATTATAACCGTTTATTTTCTTGTCCTTTTGAAGAAATAAGACATGATACACTGGGCAGATAACAAAAATTAAAAAGGAAGGAAACAAAATGATAAAGGAAAGACGCAAGCAACAAAAACCGGAGGAAAAGCAAAACGGATGAACCAAAGGTCCAAGGAGCAGGCGAGTGGAACCATAAAGAAACGCATCGGCCTGCCTGCTATGCCTATCCCTCCCGGCATCCTCACCTCCTATCCGTTGTCCGGCTCCCGTCCGTTTCCCACATTTTCCGCTTCCCCCATCCATCGACATCTAACTCGCCCCCCGCTTCCACCGCGCCCTGAAGAAATCCCCCAAAAAAGAAAATAAATTCAGAGAAGCAATCCCTAGCTCCCGAAATCCCACGGCGAAATCTCTGGGCTCGCTCGCCAATCCGCGCCAATTCGATCTGCCGGCTCGGTGTCAGGTGGTTCCCGCGGCGGTGGAATCTTGGCTGGGGGAATCCGGGATCCATTTCTTGGGTCTTCTGGGACCAAATCTCGCGGCTTCTGGGCAATGTGATTTGGTCCCGGGGCGATTCGGGCGCATTCATTGCTGAATCTTGCGAGGGGTTGCGAGGATGGAGCATGTGATCGGGGGCAAGTTTAAGCTGGGGAGGAAGATTGGGAGCGGATCTTTTGGGGAGCTCTATCTTGGTATGTTTCTTGTCGGGTGCCTGGATCTTTCATGTCTTGCTGTTAGTTCGTGTTGCCAAGCTCTTTTCTTTTTGCTTATCGTTTTGCGATTTTTAGATGTGTTTGTTTGATTTGGTTGCAGGCGTGAACATACAAAGTGGCGAGGAGGTGGCTGTCAAGCTGGTATGGGACGAAGAATTCGGTTCTGTTATATATACTTATTGATTGTGTGGCGCTTGTTAGTTTCCCTCGTGTTGATGTGAATATCTTTGTCCATCATCGCTAAAAAGAGTTTGATAAACTGTTGCAACGTATAGTTTTTGTGGTACAACATAATCGGAAATGTTAATGATATGCTGTCTATAACTACTTGTGAAAACATTGGCGTTACTTTTTTATTAGCATCATGCTCTTTCAATTGACTAGCAACCAAGACTTCCCAACATTTTTCCTGGTTATCCTAGCAGACTGGCCTATACAAGATTTCTGGGATTAGGGAAGTAAGGAAAAGGGTGAAGATTTTGTAGCTTCAATTGGAAGCTTGATTGTTTTACTCATTCATTTAGGCATGTTTGCGTACACCTCTCTATGGGTTATAAGAGGACAGACACATATATGAACACCATACATGAATCTTGGCATATTACTACACGCTCTTTCAACATCAGAATTCAGGGATGGCAACAAATGATATTATCTACATCCAATAATATACACATACGTGTTTTTTCAAGTAAAAATTAGGCCTTTGGGATTACTCACACCAGTTCGCAGTTATGTCTGGGTAGTTAAAATGATTGTGGTTGTCTATTTCAATCTTTGGAAAAACATCTGATGAACCACCTGAGATTTTATAGTTACTAAGGCCATGCGGTTGGTGATTTTTAAAAGCTTCAATCATTTTGATACAAATGAGTGGTAGTTTGGTAGCATCTGCTATGGAAGTAACATTCCTCATAACTTTTGATGATTGCTACTTTGAGATATTGAACCAACATTCTCTTTCTAACCATGAATGCTAATGCTGGCAAACACAGCTAGAAATCAAATTAGTCTTTTAAGCTAGAACTTATCAAATTTGGTTTTTTCAATTACTTATGTCTACCTCTGTATGTGTTGGATCGCTGGCTTAAGTGAAACAAGAACTGTGCTATGACATATGAGAATGTGTAGACAACGACGAAATAGGACGGGCATTTTAAGAAGCTAAACAAATATTTCTGAATCAACATGAATTTTCAGTGTTATGGCAGGTTACTTCCCTGCTAGCATTAGTACAGGCTAACTAATTTTTTCATCATCTCACATTTTCTTAGGAATCTGTTAAATCAAGGCATCCTCAACTTCATTATGAGTCAAAATTATACATGCTTCTGCAAGGGGGAAGTAAGTATCACTAAAA
>JAYEVC010000023.1:0-136395 GCA_036346145.1 Olyra latifolia | reverse complement strand
GAATTTGTTCCATTTTAGGTCGATATATATTTTAATGATTTCATTTACTCTTTGATGCTAAACTTCAGCTGGGATTCCTCATCTGAAGTGGTTTGGAGTGGAGGGGGAGTACAATGTGATGGTCATTGATCTTCTTGGTCCAAGCCTGGAGGACTTATTCAACTACTGCAACAGAAAGTTCTCTCTTAAAACAGTACTTATGATTGCTGATCAGATGGTGAGTTTGTCATACTGTATCATATCATTTTGTCTGTTAATTCCACCTGTCTGCCAGAAAGCCAAAGATAACAATTATCTGGGAAATGAAATTTTGAAACCTTGTTTGGTTGATTTTTACCACCATGTTTGTCTATCTGTTTCTTTATACAGATTAATAGGGTAGAGTACATGCACACGAGAGGCTTTCTTCATCGTGATATCAAGCCGGACAACTTCCTTATGGGTTTAGGCCGTAAAGCAAGCCAGGTATGTTCCATTCATGTGTAACTGCCTTGCTTGGGATGTTGGCTGCTTGGCCATTGCATATTTTGCAGTGATAACATATTGATTATTTAATTCTAGTATTTGACCTGGTTACTCACCCTGGCCTGTGTGATAAAATTTTTGTGATACGTTAAATGCTAGGTTTTATCAGTGGGCAGAATTTCCTCCCTCAACAATAATTCATAAGAGGCTATAATATTATGACAAGCTATTCACAGTTGTTGATTACACAGCCTTTTTGCTTCTAAAAATAATCGCTAGATAAAACCAAGCTTCTGTTTTTTAATTTAACAAGACATCCTTCATGCATTATAATGGCTGTAGCCGTAATGGTGCTGGACCACTCTATTAATTGTTCTTAGTGAGCAGTATATAATGGATATTAGTTGATAATTTTCTTATGGCAATTTGTTATGTTATATTTAACAAATGGAAAAGATAGCATTGATTTCGAATGAATGCATTTGTGATATATATATTAAAGTATTGAAGGTGTTAAAGTATTGATTGTAGATTCATCTTGCGCCTTTTATCTCTGATTTTCTGGGACTTGTAAGTGCTTTAAAAACACAGTATCCATATTCCTTTATTAGTTCAAATTATTGCTCAGTGTATGCTCTATGAATGGCCTTCTGGTGCTGCTGCCTGCTAACTCTTACGAGTGAAGATCTGCTTTTAACTTGCTGCCCTATATATCACGCTGACTAGCACAAAGGAATGGCCATTTTGTTTGTGAACACAGTTCTGAGCAATCACGGTACTTCTGTTTAATGTACACAAAGGTAGCTGCTAACAAAACTGAGTACTCATCATTACAGGTTTATGTAATTGACTATGGCCTTGCGAAGAAGTACCGGGACCTTCAAACTCATAAGCACATACCATACAGGTAATCAGCAATGGTTCTGGTAAATGTTGTAAAAGGAATTCTCTTTATATCTGGAAGATTGTTCTAGTATGGTTCTTAGCTTGCAGCAAATCATCCACTTATTTATCTTTGTTTTAACACATGAATTTCATGGTATTCCCCAGCAGCCTTATTTTGTAATATAATATCTTTGCAGATTGTTCTGTCTGATACATAAGTAAATGTTTTGTTATACATTATTGTTAACTATTGTATAATTCCCTAATTTCATGAACCATGCTTGGCCATAACTGTGCTTAGTATGCTACATGCGGTACATTATCTAGTACTGATGTCTAGGTTCCAAAAGCTATTTTTTTTACTACTATGTGATGTACCTGAAATTTGATTTGGGTAGCACTTCACAATACTATGAAGAGGTCAAGATTTTGAAACCAAAGTATTTTCAGCAATCCTATTGGAAAGGTAATTTATAACTATAGGCTCCACATAATTGTGGTATTCTTTTTGTTATCAAAATTACAAGGATATACTGAATAGTAGTAACGGCAACATTGCATCAGTGATTAATGATGATGGTGATAGCCAATTTGTGTTACATTGTTATTGCGCTACTGTAAGAAAAGAATTCATAACATGAATTCATGGTTGTCATGGCGTCCTTGAAGCATCGCTTCAAGGACGCCTTAGCGTCGTGGCGGCCCAGGGCGACGCCTCAGGGGACGCCTTACCACCTACGCGTATGGCGTCCCTGAGGCGTCCGTGGCATCGGTGTGGCGTCGGCGTGGCGGGTGAGGCGGGCGCCATACGAGAGGGGATACTGGAGGGGATGAGGGGTGAGAGTTAGGGCATGTTTGGTTGGTGACTAACCATGCCACATATTATCATACCTAACATGCCAAAGTTGGCTAAGCTTAGCTCTCCAAATTCTTAGCCACACATTGGCAGCTTTAGGCAAGTTTGCCACACTTTTTTGTGTGTATGATAGGTGGAGTCTACATGGAAGAAAAAAAATCTTGACTAACCTTAGGCGTGAACCAAACGACCATCTAAGACGGTCAAACTTGCCTAAGGTTAAGCGTGGCAGAGTTAGGCAAACTTGGCAACCAACCAAACAGGCCCTAAGACCCTAGCTGGTTGCTGCAGCTGCGGTGGCGACCACCTTTGCCGGCGCGCGGCTCCAACGGCAAGCTGCTTCCCCTTTTGAAGAAACTTCCCCCTCTCGGCGGCTTCCCCTCTCGGCGGCGGAGGGTCGGTGTGGATCCACCTGCCGCCTTCCCTTCCCCCTCCTCCCCTCTCCCCGCCTTCCCTTCCCCCTCCTCCCCTCTCCCAGCTCGGCTCCACCCGCCGCGGCGCCGCCTTCCCCTTCGCCCTCCTCCCCTCTCCCTTTGGTCGAGCGGTGGGTTGGCGCGGATCTGGTGGCAGTGGCTCAGGGGGCAGTCTGAGGCTCTGTTGTTAGCTAGTAATGGACTAGATGGACCGGTATGTTGTTTTGGCTTGGGGGGCAGACCTATGACTATGGTGAAGATGGACCGGTATGTTGTTAGCTAGTAATGGACTAGATGGACCAATGTCATTTTGTTAACTATGCATTAGGACTTCTAATGTGTCTATGGCATCGCCTCGCCACGCGCCTTAAGCGTTTAAAAGGTAAAAAGGTCCGTGCACGCCGCAGGACGCCATACCGCTGTAACAACCATGCATGAATTACATCATTATCACTGTTGTAAGAAAAGAATTAGTGATGGTGATGGTACTATTCTAGTTAAAAAAATCACCTGGTTTCAATACTTAGATTTTTCTTTAATCTATAACTATGCGTAACTTATGGGGATACACATTTGAAGCTAACAAGTTTTCCTTGCTACCATAGGGAGAACAAAAATCTTACAGGAACAGCACGTTATGCTAGCGTGAACACCCATCTTGGAGTCGGTGAGTGTCACTACCTTTGAACATGTGATGTGTCTTCATCAGTAGTCAGACAGAAATTTCATTATTTCGTAAAGCTGAAATAACATAAATTAAGAGGCGTTAAGAGGGAAAAAAATGTAGTAATACCAGAAACTTGTTGAGCTAGCATAGTTCTTTTGAAACCTTAGTTTTCCTAACCACAAAATTAATCAACAACACAGCACACACCCAGAAAGTTCTCCCTAAAATGTCCAAAGACCTTATGATGCATCTTCTGATGGTATATTTCTTGGGTTATTTCTGTTTTTCTCTACAGAACAAAGCAGGAGAGATGATTTGGAATCTCTTGGTTATGTGCTTATGTATTTCTTAAGAGGAAGGTGAGACATTTATTGTTTTTCTGGTGTTTAAAATTCCTTTTTGACTCTGCCAATACATTTCACTGATCTATCTGAACCTGTCTATCTCAGCCTTCCTTGGCAAGGTCTGAAAGCTGGCACGAAGAAACAGAAGTATGACAAAATCAGTGAAAAGAAAATGCTTACTCCAGTTGAGGTAATTAATTGGTTTCTATAAACAATAATTATATAAAGAAACTTGATGCATTTTTTCATTAAACTACAATCCAATAATATTTATCACCATGCTTTACACAATTTTGCATAGGTCCTCTGTAAATCTTATCCATCTGAGTTCATCTCATACTTCCATTACTGCCGATCTTTGCGATTTGAAGATAAACCGGACTACACCTATTTGAAGAAGCTCTTTAGAGATTTGTTCATCCGTGAAGGTATGCTTTGACATACAACCTTAAAGTTTCTTTATGAATGTACATCTTACATGGTTTCTTTCGATACTTAACAGGGTACCAACTTGATTATGTATTTGATTGGACCATATCAAGGCAAGCTCCCGAGAGTAACAGATTGCGAGTATGTCCTTGTTCCTTTTTTCCATCAATTTTTAGCAGTGCAAGCTTCACCATGCTGAATGTGTAGCTTTTTTCTCTTTATTGCCAGCCGAGTGGAAGGACTAGTGGGTTGGTAGGACCATCTGCAGAACGGCCTGAACGAACTGCAGGTTTGTCAGTTTGAAGAATTTTTTTAATCTTACATTTAGGAAATATGCCATGTGGGAATTAAGATCTTCATGTTTCCTTCTGTGTTAACAGCAAGACAGGATGTTCCTGATAGATTCTCTGGTGCAGTTGAATCATTTGCTAGAAGAACTGGTTCTGGTTCTGGCCATTACGGAGAACACACAAAGCACAGAACTCTATTTGATTCACTTTTGGCACCGAAGACGGTAAGAAATGTCCAATTTAGTTTCTATTGAACTATCTGATAGTTAGTGATCATGTATGTGCTTTGCACGCAATTTGTAAATGTTATTGATGTAGCAATATTTGATAGTTGATACATATTAATGCTTATATTGGTGATAAGAGTGCCAACATGGATTTATTGTTGCCTTAAAAGTAATGTATAGCTCTACTCAGCAAGTAGTGTAGCTTTACTCAGCAGAGTAATGAGATGACTATTTAACAGGATGTAGGCTGTTCTTACTTGAATGTTTATGGCCAGCTCCTTTATTGCTTTTGAGATGACATATTCCCCTTGAAAAGCTTACACGATTTTAACCATGTGTGCTAGGCTGCTGATTCGGATAAAAGAAGGCTGACATCATCACGGAATGGGAGCTCGTCAAGGAAGGCTCTCCTGTCAAGCAGCAGACCAAGTTCTGGAGATCCAAGTGACCCAAATCGCACAACCCAACTAATGCCAACCAGCAGTGGCAGCAGCCGGCCATCAACTACCCAGCGGCTTTACCAGTCAACTGGGCTTGAGACCAGGTCCTCGTCATTGGCAAAAACCGGAAGAAATATCCATGATGACCCCACAATGAACCTCAGGACCTTTGAACGCCTTTCGATCAGCGCGGACAGGAGGAAATAAAGGTTGGAAGAGCAAAAAATGTGAGTTGCTGTCTTGAGTGAGGGCACTGAATGTTCATTCAGTTCCAGATGATGCTCACTGATCAGCAAGTTAAACGATTATGACATGCTGAGATATGCATAGAGCCAAGGTTGCTCATCGGTTCTCCTTGGCATAGATGGTCGAGTACTGTTGATTCAATGTTTGTTCTTTCAAATGGTTAAAGGAAGCATTTTACACCCATTCTGAGGGACCCGGATCGGCTGCATTGTTTGGCCCTGCTGATCCAAATGATATATTGATGTTGACCCAGATAATTGTAGAAATGTTATTAAAATAAAACAGTTAATTAGACTAGAAAAATGCTCGATATGTTTGTTATTTTAGGCCCTTTTGACTAGCAGGACCTTGGGACGCCATATCCTGCAGGAAACAAAACAATATGAATTATTCAAAAGATGTTAATCGACTGGATAGAGAATATAGAAAAGAGTATGAATTGTTCAAAAGATGTTAGTATGAATTGTTCAAAAGATGTTAATCGACCGGATAGTGAATATATAAAAAGGAGAGAAGTTTCCTCGGAACTCATTAGGGAATTCAAAGCGGGGAACTCTTAGAAAAATTTCAAAACGGGCGTGGTTAAATCGCTTAGTTTTGAGAATCATCTTCTGGGTAAGAGGTCATGCTAGACAAAAACAGGGGTTAAGATCAGCCTCTGTGCCTTCTCACGCCTCTTGAACGACGCAAGCATGTTCTTCCATTAGTGGTGAAATTGTTCTCTAGAGCTAATTTGATTTGCTTATTTGCTGATAGCTTTTTAAAACAGTTTGAAGAGTTTGACCTACTTTGTTTGAAATTTTTTTTTTGAGCTTTGACACGCGTCTTCAAGATTAAAAAAAGAGGGTTAAAAATAACATAGCATTTATTTTTTTGAAATGGGAGATAAGATTACGCAAATAAGCTCGGATCCGATATATTGATGACATTTGGAATAGACGTCACAGCTATATTCGCTGCTGCCTCTATTGTATGGCATGCTCCTATGCCATTGGTCCACTAACACTAACTATGACCTGAAGGCTGAAGCAATATGTAGATAACCCATACGGTAAGCACCACAACATCATCGATGAATATAGTATGCCAACAAAGTGACCGAGCACAAGAGAAATGGGGCGCGGCCCAACTGTCAGAGTCAATGCATTGCAGGGTTAAGCTGCATTTCCTTTCCCTGTATCTCGGGGACAAACACAGAACATATTGTACCTCATCTGACAATAACCACTACTCCATTGTCTTCGGAAAATAGATCAATATAGCGCAGAACAAAAAGGCCATGTCATGTGATTTTTGAATAAGGCTTATTATTTAGTTATATCAAAGCAGAGCTTAGCTTCATCCCAGGGTCCATTGATCTCGAACTTGTATTCTTGAATCCTTATAAGCCAAGTAGGGCAAACAAGCGAGACAAAAACAAGAAGAGCCAGGAAAAGAACGAAGAACATTTGATGCAATTGGTATGTGACACTCAGGGTCATAACCATCAGAGCAAAGGAGAATACCAGATGAAGTCTAAAGGAGTACTTCTTGATACAAAATGTAATGAGAGGTGCAAACAGGTAGACCTGCAAGGAGAAGAGCATGATTGCAAAGACGTGCAGCCTCAATGGCAGATGTGAAGCCACAAGGACATATGCTACTATTGACGCATTCAAGGAGATGTTGCTGGTCAACTTTGCGTTGTTCAGTGCACTTGGAGGTCTTATAGTTGAACTAGAATAGTCATGCAGAAAGAGATGAACCAACAAAAGAGACACAACAAGTGCCCAGATTGAATCTGAACTGATGGACCTAGTGAGGATATGATAAATTGGGGCTAAAACGTGAAGGCCACTGATAAAGAATGATATATTGAGGACATACTTTGAGAGTAGCTTTAGTGAGAATGGACAGGTTGTGAGCAAGAGGACTGAAAACCCAACAAGTAGGAGACCCATATCAAATTTTAAAAGAGTGATCTCATCAATGACCAAGTTCAATGTATGGGTCCATGTTGAAACCACAAGAGCGACGATGCAGAGATACTAGAATATGGAGACTGAGTCGATCATCACTTTCAGCAGGTCTCTCTTAACGACATTGGCATTCATAACCATCTCCTCAAGGAACGACTCATCGATGTGGTTATCATCATAGCCTGGCTGCCTTCCCCCATAGGCAACTTTTCTCCACTTTGGCCTACACCTGATCCGATTTCCATCGGTCTTCATATTGTGTTCCTATGCTTAGCTTCAAAAGAAATTAGCTCTGAGTTGCGTGAAGTACGAAGAATGTGTGATTCTCACCAAACTTGCATTTGTCTGACATCAATTCTTCACTGCTGAAATGAAACAGATTGTTAATCACTCAGTTGTCGTGGATATCATCCTTAATAAAGTATCAGAAACAAGATTATGCTGCCAACCTATAGGATATGCGAAAGTCTGAAATAAGCAGCTAGCCCAACACAACAATTATCAATCACCTCCAAGAGTTAAAAAAAAAATAAAACAAAACCCTAATAGTTTCAATTGTTATCTCTACCACTCAAAAAGCCTCCTGTGGTGGTGAGTGATGAATGGTAATCACTCATCCTCACCATCCAATCAAGCATCCAGTCTCCACGATTTCCCCCACATGCGCCTTTCCACCGCCGCAGAGACCTCTGTTGGTTGGATCTAGCCTCACCACCGCCGGTTCCGCAGCACCTCCTCTGCACTCGTGTCTTTGGTCTTCTCGGTTCGGCTCCCTCTGGTGTCGCTGCAGCCAACCGGATCCGGTCAAGGTGAGGAAGGAGACCGGGCAATGCCGCCATTAGTTGGGGAGGGGAAAAGAGGGAACCGGCTCTAGGGAAGAGGAAACCTTGCGGTGCCACAGCGCATAGAGGAAGGAGAAGGAGGGGGTAACGCTCGGAGAAGGGGACCGAGAGAGAGGGAGAGGAGAGGAGGAGGTCAGAGGAAGAGTTTCCCACCCGGTGCCTCCTTCGCCGCCCCGCACGAGCCTCGATGTCGCCCTCTCAAGCATCCGTTGTGCATTGGTAGAAGGAGAGGAAGGGAGTGGGGAGGACGACAACCTGAGATCGTGACTTGGGATTGGTGCTGTCGATGGTGGAGAGGGGATCGGGGACTTGGGAGGGCCAATGGATCGGAGGAAGGGTATCCAACGGCCAGCAGAGGATCTGCGTGGTAATTAACGGGGATACAACCCTTTTCACTTTAGAGGCTAAAGAAAATTGCTAACTAAAAGTTAAAACACAATACTCCAAATCTGACTCACTAGACTCCAATGAGGAGGGAGCACCAAGAGCCTTTCATTGTCGCCACCAAGGTTAATCCTTTAATCGTGACCCACCATGGATTATCACCTATGCGTCGCCCAATATGGCCTACATCCCGAATAATCACCCAACACCATCCTTCGACCGTGGGATCTATAGGACGTGCCGTCGTTGCCGCTTGTCATGGATACTCCGCTGTCCCGAAGAAACACCGACGAGAAATAATCGCAAAAGAGAAGAATAGGCATCGTCGACGCCACCGCCATCTTCACTGTGTTCCGCATCACCACCGAAGAACAAAAACACTGCCAGATCCAACAGCGGGTAAACTCTAACTATAGAACCTACCCTACATGAAGGAGGGATATATAGATCTGCCCATGACTCGACACCCCCACCTTCATCTCCAACAACCATCAAATCATCGGCGACAAGGAGGACGGTCGGAGCAGTGCCAGAGACGAAATCGCTAGCCCGTCACCCGCAGTCGCCTCTAAGGTCACTGTAGCGAGGTATTGTAGGGTGGTGGATTGAGCAGTCGAGCGTGGATAGCAATGATTTGCCACTCGAAGATTGAAACCTAATGATTTACAACCCTAATTAGGTGTATATGATGCGAGCAACATTTGCCTATCCTAGATGAGTTTAGCCTAGGGATGAGTTTTGGTCTAATGGTGTGAAGTTGACCATGTGGGATTTAAATACTTTAGACTGATAATAATGTTTTACAGGGCTTATTTTAAGAATGACCAAAACCTGAACAAGCTAGGGTCAAGCTCGGCTCGACATGCTTATTTCATGAGAGAGGAAGTGACGGAGCGGGGCGACGGTGAGGTGAGGGTGGAGGAAGAGGATGTAAACTGCCTACAAGTAGAAGGATTTTTGTGGAGACACATTTGGCATGGGAGAGGACATAGACGAGGGTGCGTTAGGCAGAGGGACGTGAATAAGCCAGACGATGCAAATAAGAGAAGATAAAGGGGGAGAATGAGGAATAGGGATGACGGCTAGAGTAGGGGTGGTGTGGCCGTGTAGGGTGGGTATGATAGAGATATGAGAAAAATTAGGATTAGGGTTGGACCATTAGGCTTGTTGGAGTAAGTGAAAATGTCTATTTTGTTTGAATCAATTGGATGAGATGTTTGTTTATGTCAAATTTGTTAAAAAGGTTCACGAGAAGGGACATGAGTTGAGCATGATGATACTTGTATCTCTCATTTGCAACAAAACCTATTGTATCCATCATAAAACATGATAAGAATATGATTATAACAATGCATGGCGAAATCATCAACTTTTATCGTTTCAAATGGCTAAATCCTTATTTTAACCGCTTGGAATGCAGGAATAGCAAACGCCAATTGTATTCATCACATGTAACATTGTATGACAAAATCATCAGTTTTTGTTGTATCATATGGTGAAATACTTATTTTAGTCGCATGATATGTAGAACGCACAAAAATCTATCGCATTCGCTTGATGATGTGGTGATATAATACGTTTTATTTGGTTGATGTGTAGATAGTGCTAAGGTGTGTCGCATTGCCTGATGATGTAACACCCCTATCGTATTTGCCACTGGTATGGAGAATAATTGTCATATTCGCCTAATGGTGTGGCAAATACACTACTCAATAAATAAACAAATTTCATTTAGTTTATCCATAATGCACGGAATCTCAATTAGTTGAGCAAAATAATAAAATGAATTGAAGGTATGTTGTGATTTTAGTAGTTTCACGAGCAAATCAGCTCAATCTTGAATGACGTCAGCGCTGATGGCGTACCTCTGCACCGTATGAGAAACCACTAGGATCGATCTGGCTAGAGGGAGATGAGCGGAGGAGCGCTTGCTGATCGCCGGTAGGACGGAGGGTGGGAGTTGGGACGGAAGCGACATTACCTGATGCAGAACCAGCCTTGTAGTGCGAGTCTTCCTGACGGATGGTGGCGGCGTAGCAAATGGATCGGCCTATCTCGAAGGTCATGGGAGTTTGGACAGAAGCGACATTACCTGATGCTGAACCAGCCTTGTAGTGCGAGTCTTCCTGACGGATGGCGGCGGTGTAGCAAATGGATTAGCCTGTCTCGAAGGTTGCGAGGAAGAGGGCGTTTGGGGCCGGCGAGGGCTGTCATGGCGTGCTCTTGTTAGAGGAGCGACTTTTCTAGCTGGTGGTTGGTCGAGCGGCTAGACGTGTCCAAACGGGCCGTCTTGCCGACCGGACCATACCGGATCTTGTCATGCCTGATTCTGGCACGATCCTTGCTTGTGTCGTGATGGTCAAGCCCACATATCCGAACTCCGGCGCATGGCACGACACATAAGCTATAGGGTCGTGCCGTGACAGCTTTAGCACCATCGTCCCTTGAGGGCAGCTCAGACCATAGGCAAGGCAGTGGCCTTGGTGGGGACGAAGGGAAGGGTCGCGGTGGAGGAAGCGGCACCACCAAGGCCGACGTTCGTGCCACGGAGCATAGGACGAGTTGGCAACTAGTGGTGGCGGGATGCGGCAGAAGGAGGAGGCAACTGGCGAGGTGAGGGAGACAAGAATAAGGGCGAGACAAGACGATGGTACAGACGAGGCGAGGTTGACAAAGTCGTCACCGCATTGGGTAGGGAATTGGAGTCAAGGTCACGTGGAGTCGAGGAGACAGAGAAGGAAGCCAAGACGGGAAGGGCAAGCAAAAGGAATAATGGATGATTTGCCACTCCACATATTGTGGCTCATACACATGATTAATTCTTGCCAGCAATGTTTGTGTCCTGTCTGTCCAGCCTGCTATGCCAAGGGTGCGGCCCCAGTCTAGCCCAGCTGTCGTGTTCGTGCCATCACGTCCCATTAGCCTCTATGCATGAGGGGCCATGCCTCAGATAGGCTCACTAGGTATGACTTGTTTGGCCAGGTTGACGTGTGGCATCCTCTATAGCTACTAAGATAGCTAGACCCACATGAAGCGGCAGAACTCAAAGTGAGGTGGGGCCTGAGCCCGTAATTAATGAGTGCACTAGCAACACAACCACCATATGACGCGTGTGGCGGTTGCATATGGTGGACCGAGAGAAGTGGTTCACATAGTCACACCATACTTGGATGACACTCATAACCTTCTTCGTTGCCATAACGTATTCTGTTATGCAAAAGTTTTCTTGCTAATGGTATAGTAGCTAGTGACACAATCACACAACTATCCCTATGAAAAAAACCCCTATACACGCTTGCATCAACCTAGAGATAGTTGATGAGGTTCCATGCATAAGAGGACAATAAAGCTTGCATCGACATGGATGTTAGTTGATGAGGCTCATTACGCACAGCACGACCTTCGTATCATTGCAATAGCCTTTTCTCTAGGCGTTTATTCTCTGTCTTTACAGTTGTGAAGGTAAGGGGCCGCTCGATATCATCTGATTGTCTAAAGAAAAATCGACGATTGATTGCTCAAGCATTGTTTCCTCTCTCTCCATCTCACCATCTCCCTCATCGTGCCACCCTTGTCGCCGCTCTTGACCATCTCCTTCGCTATCGATGTTCTCCTCCCCAGCCACGATGCCACACCTCTATGCTATTCCTCGTCATACCTGCTACTTTGATCAAGCTCTCGAGGTTGCACATCGCATTGACATTGAGTGCTTGGTAGCCTACCTTGTTCGTGCTCGGGTATTGTCTTGGTGTGTAGTGTGCTTGAGGTTCTATCTTATCTTTACACGTTAATCATACCATGCAATCATTCTCAAGTAACTAGAATAAAAGGGAAAAACCAAAACAATCACGCCTTGTGCTTGTCTTCCTCCTTTTAGGGCACGTCTTGCTTCCACCGTTGGAATATTTGCATATAGTTGTAGTAAGTTCATGGACAATGGAGGTGGTGTGGTGCAAATAGTTGCGGTAATCTCCCTAGATGACGACAGGGATGTAGTGCTAGTGTGCTAGCTCTTTCTACTCAACAACCGAATGTCTAGACTTAGTGCTTCCACCTCTCCCGATAGCTGTTACACACCCGCATTTAGGGATGGCAATGGGGTCTTGTTCCACGTTCCTCGATGGGGAATTCCCCTATTAGGGGACGAAGACAAGGGAGAATTGTCTTCCACAAGATGGAAATGGGATAAATTCTCCCTCATTGGGTGAAGTGTGGCCAAAGAATTTCCTCCCATGGGATAAGGATGGACCCTCCCCTGCAAAAGTTTGGGCAAGCCCAATAACCTCTTGGCCTAACCCATATCATCATCTTATGTTAGCCCAAATACCTCCCTAACTAACCCTAGTCCTCCCACCCAGCCTCCTAGCTCTTGCATGATACCCAATCCTATAGGAGTCCCAACCTTTACTGCAGTCACCTTCTCATTTTCCCACCTAACGACCCAACCTCCTCCCTTCTCCTCCTTAGTCCTCCTCCATCTCCTCTTGTACCTTGCATGGCCGAGCATCCAACCCATCACCACCCACAAAGTTCTCATTCAGTTGCATCTAGGCACACATGACACACCGGCGACTGCAATGGCCTTGGCGAGATGAAAGTGAGTACGCCATGACCGAAGAATGTAACGGCCTTGGCGACATGACCGACGACGATGCCATAATTGAAGGTTGCAGCAACCTCGACGACCACGCAACTACGACAGCCTTACCAATGGCACACCACAGAAACAGATACCCTCCACCACGTGGTAGAGGTCTCCTCTCCCTTTCCTCCCCACATGGTGCCGCTGCTCTTTTGCTCTCCCTGCGTTGTGCGCGGTGTAGATCTCCACCACGTGGTGTAGGTGTCCTCTCCCTTTCCTTTCACGCGGTGTATATCTCCACCACATAGTTCAGGTCTCCTATCCCTTTCCTCCCAACGTGGCGTCGCTGCTCTTTTGCTCTTCTTGCATTGTCGCTGCTCTTTTGCTCTTCTTGCATTGTACGCGGTGTAGGTCTCCTCTCCCTTTCCTCCCCATGCGGCATCGTTGTTCTTTTGATCACCCCGCATTGCACGCCATGTAGATCTGATGGGGACGAGTACAAGATACTCATTGGGTCCCTGGGGAAGAACCACCTCTGAGTCCGAGATAGGGAGTAGGATAACTTTTGGGTCAGCTAGACGGATATAGGGTAATTAACACCCCCAACAAGGAATTGCCATCCCTACCACGCATGCATCCGTGATCGTAGGGTCTCCGAGAACAAAGGTTGAGACTTGTTTTGAAAGGAACGAAGGTTGGGGTTGAGACTTCTGTTTTGAAAAGAACAAAGGTCGGGATACTCAAGAGGGAGGATCAATCTTGGACTGACAAGGCAGACAAAGGCCATTAGCGGTTTATTTTCTTTGGCCATTAGTAGTTTGTTTTCCTTGGAGAAGGGAACGTCCATTAGTGGTTTATTTTCTTTGGAGAAGGGAACGTCGACAACTCAAAGGATGGAGATTTCTATCACTCTTTAAAATTCAGACATTCCAACATATGACACCATATCCCATATTTATTGACTCAAATAGTCCCATATGTCAGACTCATTATCTCATTATTTGAGACATACAAATTTAGTATCATGTATTCATGTTCTGAATCCAAACCAACCAACCCCCACCCACCCCCCCTTCCCTTCAATAAAAAATTTGGAACATCCATTACTCCGTACGTTCCAAATGAATCAATGGTAATAAAAACATCCGTAGCAAAAACCTTATAAACACTGTACAGATAGAGTTGTGGTAAATAGTATTTTAGAGTAGTGAGGATAAGATTTCTGATACGGATGCTCTAAGTAGACACTAGAAGAATCTATCAACCATGCACACAAGCTACCATAGATATTCGGCAATGGCCAATGCAAAATCTCTGAAGCACAACATCGCTTAATGAAAATTTGAGATATGTTTCTGAAAACAGCAGTACTAATCATGGCTTTTCGAACACAAACATATAGCTGATTGAACTAGGAACCAAAAACTCAACATGCCATCCATCATAACATTCTAGGACGCAGCCTCCTTCTTGAGCTTAGCAAGCTCTTGCCTGATAGCACCGCCCCTCTGTTCAGACATAAAACACTAGCGTAAGCAAGTGATAAATTGTGCATTCCAGGAATTAACCATATGACTGTAATGTCTCACCTTGATCCTCGCCAACATGACCTTGAACCTGTCGAAGTCATTGAGCGACGCTCTCCTCTTCTGGACAATCAGCTTCTTGCCCCACGAGCTGTTTTCCCACTTGTTTTTCACATCTTGATAAGGATAAGAAACATTCAAATAAGTATAACTACACATAGGACACAATTTAGGAGAGTGGGGTAGCAAATGATGCTTCATTACCAGCTTCCTCCATTGCCTTGATCAAAACAGACTTCTTAGGGACACGCTTGATGTCAATCTTGATATCGGTCAGGGAAAGCCGCTTAAAGTTTATCTGGCACCTGACCATATCAGGGGCATCCACAAGCGCCTGATTCAAAGAATGCATCAGAGCAGTGAGAAATTAAATATCTGAAGTGCCACAACAATACTAAACTAACCAGAAAAATGAGCAAAGTTCCACAGAATTACTTAATTAGGCCGCTAATGTATTTGAAACTGAAAGCACGACCAATAGTAACAGACGTATGTAGAGCGACCAAAGCAATGCAATCCGACTGGTTGATGGCAGTTCCATACATATGCACTGTTCTTTAAATCAAGGCAATCGATCCCATCGATCCCAAATACAAGATAAATACTAGCCGTACGCATAATGCCAAAGTTCACTGATACAAGCCGAGATTTTTATACTACTCGGTCAATTCGATTCGATGTTCCTATAGATGTAACATGTACAATCAACAGAACCCTGCATTTCTCACAGAGCACAACCCATAGCGGCAAGTTCCTCAGAACAATACTAGAACTTTATATGCGCATGACAATCTCACAGCAGCGGGCACAAATCAAACAGTAACAGCAGCACACAAAGAGCAGAGAGAGAGACACGGAGAGCTCGACGCCTACCCGGTTCTGGTCGACGACGTCGACGATGACGACGAGGCGGCCGTAGTCCTTGCCGTAGTTCACCAGGGCCACCCGCCCGATCTCCACGAACCTCTTGAACGGCTGTACGCAAAAGCACAACGACGCAACCCGATCAAACACGCGACGCCGAAAACCTACACGAATCTCGCACAGAGCCCAAAGATCCACGTACCATCCTCGCAGCGGTCGGAGAAAGGCGGCGCGCGGCGGTAGCGGGAGCGAGCGCGTGGAGACGACGAGCGGAAAGGCAAGACGAGGAGCTAGGGTTCGGCGCTGGGAATGGCATATATACGCAGCTTGCTGGTCCCGGTGAGCCGGTAGATCATGAAGCGAATCCCCCTGGCCGTCCGATCTAGGTCAGAAGGTAATGGGCCGCTCCCATTTCTGCAGCCCACACGCCTTCCTCTCATGCCTTCTTTCTTGGGCTCGTTTCGAAGTAACGAATCTAGGCCCAGCCTACTGTGGCCCATTAGCCAGCCACACGGAGGGACCGAGGGACGAAGCTGGAGCTCTGCAATCTGGAATTTTTTTTATATTTTTTTAATTCTAAATTTTAAAAATATATGGCCGGTCCGTTTTTTTTTTCCAATTTTGGGCGCCCGTCGCCCATGGGCCGGGCGATCGTCCCTGCCATGGGTGATTGCTTGGTCACCGTTGCACGCAGATGGACGCCGTTGGATGACGTTAGGCTTCAGCCGTTGGGCTAGCGGCAGACGCTCTGGTCGCTCGGCCCATGGGCGATCGTCCTTGCCACGGGCGACCGGGGCTGCTGGCCCAAAGCTTGCGGCAATATATTATATATATGTTATATATATTAGTTATAACATATATAACATATGTATAATATATAATATATATATATAAGTATATATTTTATCAGTATATATATATATTATAACATATATAATATATATAATATGTTATATATAATAGTTATGTACATATAGAACATATGTATAATATATATTATATATAGGGTGTACCGAATTTGCGTGGTCCGAAATTAGGTTTATGAAGGAAAATATTTTGTTATTTTGTATGAAAGGAGCCGACATTTTTAATTTTCATCATTTCTATTATTAGATTAAAAACGAAAAAATGTTCCTCTTGTCACAAAGCATTCCTTACATGTCAGCAGTTATAGCGTTTAAGGTAGAGTGCTCTCAGGAAATTTTTATTGTCAGGATTACAATTACAAGAAAGTTTCTACTGAGTACAACGGGGATATTTCCCCTTGCTGGTAGCATCAAGTCCAGCCTCCTTTGCGCGACGTGCCCTCTCGCGCTTTCTCTCCCTTTCAGCCTCTCGTGCCTCAGCAGCATGACGTTCAGCGTCCTCTTGTCGCTTGCGGTACTCCTCCGGCCAACGCTTGCGCTTCTCCTCTCGCTCCTCCTCATACTGGCGCCAACCACGCCGCAGTGCATTTTCTACGTACCTCCTCCAATTGTGTATTCCTTTTATAGGAAACAACTCTCAAAAAAACCTTCATGGGCACAACTCACCACGGCTCTGACACGCAGTCGACATGTCTGTGCATCCAGGCCGAACAACCGAAACAACCATTCTATTAGCCACCGGTATGTCCTCTCGCTCGGCCTAGATATACCACACATGACAGAGGCAAAATACCGATAGATCCACTTCATTTGGCCCTTCTGCTATCTCTCCATCTCCGTAAAGTATTTGGAAATATAATTTTTCTGATATTTTGCCTATAACATATGACCAACCGTACTATTAATTAGTGTGTATTTCAATATCAAAAAATAATACTATGTAATATTTACCATAACAACAGCGCAAGCATTAACATCAAATTTATATTATACATCGTGTGACTATCCTAACATGTCTGCAATCAACATATAAATTACATCTATTTATGTCTAACTTAACTCCATTGTTTTAAATTACCCTATTGTCACGATTTTTCTATTTTTCTATGGTCTACTAAAAATTTTGTGTAGCTACAGGCATGAATAACAAAATTACATATATATTTCACGTGTCACTATTTTACCATTTTTTCAATCATCAAATTAAATTACACGTATTTATGTTAACTATACGCGTAAATAACAAAATTATATATCTATTTAACGTGTCACTACCCTACCATGTTTTCAATAAAAAAATTTAAATTATACATATTTATATCAACTATCTAAATCAATAATAAAATTATATATATCTTTAACGTGTGACTATCCTACCATGTTTTTAATCGTAATTTTAAATAACACGTATTTATATCAACTATGCGCGTCAATAACAAAATTATATTTATATTTCACGTGTGACTATCCTACCATGTTTTCAATCAAAAATTTAATTTATATGTATTTATATCAACTATGCGCATCAATAACAAACTTATATATATATTTCACATGTGACTATCTTACCATGTTTTTAATCATGAATTTAAATTACATACTTACACTACTAAATTACTAAAAAAATTTACTTACCAATGTCGATGCCGCGCGATCCAATTTTTTTTCTCTTTTTTTCCCCTTTTTTCTCTTCTTTCCTCTCTTTTTCCCTCTTCTTTTCTTTCCTCTCTTCTCTTCTTTCCATTCTCTTCTCTTCTTTGCTCTCTTTCCCTTCTCCTCCTCGGGCAGAAGCCAACCAACCAGCAGCAGCTTATATAGTTGGTCTTGTGCCCGTGGTAGAGGCGATCGCCCACGTGAGCGTCGGCCTCAACGGTCGGTAATGCCTCCTCCAACGGCTCCAAACGGCGTCTGGCGCCCATCGACCCGTCGCTCATGGCAAGGGCGATCGCCCGGCCTAGGGACGACGGGCGCCCAAAACTGGAAAAAAAAGGGGCCGGCCATATATTTTTTAAAATTTAGAATTAAAAGAAATATATATAAAAAAATTCTGCAATCTGCGATAGATCTGTCGGAGACACGGAGCCGGTGGCCAGCGGCCGCACCTCTCTAGCCTCCCCGAGCATCTTCTTCCTGCCCCAGCGCCACGCTTGCCTCCTCCTCCTCCTCCTTCACAGTGAAAGCCCGGAATCCTACTCCGGTATATTCTCCTCGCTCATCGGATCGGTCGGGTCTCTCCGGCAGTCTCGTTGTCGACAGGTAATACGAGAGGAGAGGAAAAAAATATCATCTTTTGCGGTTCAGTGACACGGTCAGTAATCACCGGCCGTGAATTTCTTTGTCAAAACATATCTTTTGGGTTTAGTGGATGAGCTATGAGGTTTTGGATCTAAGCACGAAAGATTGGTGGAGGTTTGATCTGATCCAGGGTATCTGCGATTCTAGTCAGTGGCGGGGCACAACTTGTTAATTGGTTAGTTTGATCTGATGCATGGTGTGGGATAATGGCTGGCTATTAGATCTGTTTTTGCTGTTAGCAATTGCTGAGTACCGAATCCATGGCGATCAGGCGATGTGTTATATCGGTGATTCTGAGTGAGCATCTTGTGTGCGCTACGGTAGGCTGAAGCATTTGTTGTGATTCTTGCAGGTTGAGAGATGGCAGAGACGGTGTTCACTCCCTCCTTGGAAGGGATGAAGCATGTCAAGTCAGAGAGCGGGGACATGCTCACCAAGCCCTTCCTTGATGTGTGCAAGCAAATCTTGCCTGTCTTGGGTAACTCCCTTCAAATCGTGTTAGCTAGGAATTCGCTTTTCTTGTCATGTGGTGTACTGTTTAGTCGCATGAGGTTCAGATCAGTAGCATAGCTAGTTGCTGTATTGAATATGTGATGGCTTTGTTCACTTCAGTTGGGTTGCAGCAGCGAACGACCTGGGTAATTTTTATCATTCAACGGATGTATTGTTGTCTGAACAAGTTTCTCAAAGAAGTTGAGACTAGCTTTCACCAATGGCCTGTTGTTTCTACTGCCCTTGGAGACATGCAAGTCTTAAGCAAAAACATAAATAGATTTTGGGGGCCTTTATCATACGTAGATGGGTTTCTTGTTTCTGTGATATTTCCCTCATTGATTTCAGTGCAAATTTTTTTATTGATCTTAGTCTTGTTAGTTTTATTGCATCACGGAGCATTCAAACTAATGTCAACTCTTTTGGAACTGAAGCACGTACTATTGTGGGGTGTGCTGGATTGCTCTAATTTATATTGTGTGCATGTAATCCTGCTCCAAATACCTGATTGGACACATGTGTCGCCTGAGCTGGATCGATTTTTGATCTTCTACAGGGAAATATCGTTAGATATGCTGTAGGAGTTCAGTAGAGTCACTTATCTTATTCTGAACTTTTGAGTTTTTATTGCTCTTGATATGATGGTAAATATTGAAGGCTCTGAGCACAAATTTATGTTGTGCTTCTTTTAGTCCTTAAATCAAAATGTTTTGTGTTGTCTTAAACTGTACTGTGCATATTATCTAGTCTAACAACTTTGTCTAATTTTTCCTCATGTTGAGAGTTGAGACGCGCCAACCATCTAGTGTTTGCTTAAACAGGGCTCATTGATTTCCTCTTTTTTTCTCTGCTTTTGCATACCAGATAAATTTGGAGCTGCTATGGCACTTGTGAAGAGTGACATTGGTGGTAATATCACGGTAAGCATCCCTTCCTTCAAGGCACTATCAATAAGAAGTCATGTTTTATTCCTTTTTTGTGTTAGTATATGCTTGATATTGTTAATATAACTACGTAATTAACTAATTATACCTTTTGGAGTTCTCAGATTTCTATTTCACTTTGTTGACAACTGACCTGATCCTCTCCTGTCAGAGGCTGGAAAACAAATATGCTACAGACCCATCAAAATATGAGCATTTATACAGCATGGTTCATGAAGAAGTTCAAAATAAGACTGCGAAAGGTTCGTCGAGCTGCACAAATGGACTTCTGTGGCTCACAAGGTGCTTCAAATTATCTTGCATCGTTTGTCACTTTTTATTGGAGCTTAATTGGCATGCCAAGTACCAGACTTATATTTACTCAAAACTTTGCCTTTCAGGGCTATGGACTTCCTTGTTGAACTATTCCGTAACCTGCTTGAGCATCCAGACTGGACTATGAGTCAAGCTTGTACTGATTCATATACAAAAACTTTGAAGAAATGGCATGGCTGGCTTGCCAGTTCTAGTTTTACGGTATATTCTTACACTTGAAGTTGACCATCACAATTAGCATATACATGTTGAAATCATGCAATGAGTGCTTCAACTTTTCGGAAGAAGAAAGAAGAGTCCTAACAATTAACAACCTAAAGTGAACTGCTATTAAATAGTTTGTTCTTGCTCAAGCACTTATAATTAGAGGATGGATTATACAATTCTGTACTTTCCAAATAGATTATATTTTAAGGGGAAAACTAATGTTGTTCAATTGAGGGCACCAAAGAGGAATAAACATGGGCTACTCTTTGTTTATTACACACTTTTGACCATTTGGTAAATTACTTTAGTCACGGATAAGTTTTCTTAGTGAATGTGGAGAACAAGACATCAGTTCATAATTGACTATAAAGGTGATTTGCTTTGCTAATAATTTCTGAGAATCCATTGAGTAAAAGTTTTAAAATTACCATCCTGTAGCTGACTTTCTTGATGAAACTGGGGCAACATATGCCCATTGTTTAAATTATTTGCGTGCCTTTCTTTGACTTCTTATTTGGATGAATCTCATGTGAGGAAATGGCAGGTGGCTATGAAGCTTGCTCCTAATAGAGAGAAATTTATGGAAGTCATTAGTGGAACGGGTGATATCAAAGCAGATATTGAGAAATTTTGCACTACCTTTTATCCTTTTCTCAAAGAAAACCATGACTTTCTGGTATTGCCCTCATTCATTTAATAACTTTTGTCATTTGGTTTTGCTATCTGCTTTTAATGATACCTCCTATCTACTATTCTTGCAGGCCAGTGTTGGACTAGATGATCTGAAGGCTACTTAATGCAATTCACCGCAGGAACTGCGCACGAAATTAATGTGTCTTATTCTCTTTTGCAATTTTATCCTTGCCGAGGATATACTGTTTTCCATACCCATCTTCCGAAAATTTATAGGACAATAATAAGTCTGTCAGAACACTGGCCATAGCCCTGGCTACTCACACAATGAAATGACGGGACATTGGTAATTGCTATATGGCAACAAAATTACCTTCCGAAGCCATTCCCTTGCTAGCAAAAGTTGCAAATTTGTATGGTCGGAACTTGCAGAAATCTCCGGTACACCGAAATTTTGGATGAATTTTCAGTCCATTGCCAAAATTTTTAAAACCTAGCCTGTTTGGCAGAGCTCTAGATTATGTTGTGATTCTCTAAGTATCTGGAGTGCTTGAGAGAAGCCTCCGAGAACTTAAGAGTGGTTGAGAGAAGCGTTTGCTAGGTTTTTTTTTTTTTTGCTCTTGAGAAAACTGTCCATTGGTGTCGAGAATCTTACCTCTTTGTTTTCCTCTCTTTTCTTCCTTGTTTTTTCCTTCTCTCTTTTCTTCCTCCCCTTCTCTTCTTCCAGCGCCCGTTTCCTCCCAGCCTCCCTCCCGGCCAGCGGACTTTCTTTCCCCTCTTTCTAGATATAACAAACCTGCCCTATGGGAACTGTTCATCTTGCTTGTACCAGTGAAATCGTTTCCTCCTGTTAAAAAAGAAAGAAAGTGAAATCGTTTCCTTGCTTGCACTCTGGGACTGTCCATTTTCGTCCCCATGCTTGTAGATTGTATATTTCGCAGATCTTAATCCCCAGCTGAAATCGCATTACTTAAGGTACTATCATACTGACCGCTCTCCTTGCCAATGGAGGCAAACTACAACCGCCGTGATACAACTCAGAGAAAGACGCTGGTAAGAAGTTTAAGATACACATTTTGATACGACCACAACTGCTGGCCTTGATTGTAAAATTATTTCTCGTGACTCGTTAGTATGTTTCAGTTTGCATAGAGCTAGATCAAACACACTAAGGAGACGCATGATAGTTTTGGGTGAAGTGCATTAGGCATGCGTGCCTATTGTTTTGGATGCCATGGAGGGACGTGAGGGGCAGCGTGCGTGCATCAATAACTCTCCGTTGGAATGCTGCGTACATGCAAATCAATTAAGCAAATCATATGCTTTAGGAAGGATAATTAATGCTCATATAAGAGGGAGCCCATTCAGCAACAAATCAGTGGCATTTTTGTTGCAAATCATATGCATTCCACCTGAATTTTGAAATTCGAGAATTGCCACCGTTTAGTTGGGTTTGTAAAATTGTCATTGCTCACGTACAAAAATTAGATCATGTTATTATGTGGATCTTAAAACATATTTTCAACTAGGATATAGATGGAACATACTTTTTGGACCATTTTGGCTATGTTTCTGTGTCTTCTTCCTCCTCTCTCTCCCTATTCCACAATCTCTCTCCTCTCTAGCTCTCTCCATAGATGCAGGGCGCCGCCCGAGCTCGCCACCACGCCGCAGTCTACCCTGGGCACCATCCTCGTCATCTCCGTCGCCGGCGGTGAGCCTCAAATCAACTTCCCCCAATTTTGGCCAAGATCATGATTTTGCAAAATTCATCGCTTATGATTGCTTTAGCTTCAAGTTCATGCATCTTTAAGCTTCCTTGTACACACTAGAAGCCATCCGGAGCAATTTTATGAGCCAATTTCAGCCACAACAGTCACCACCATTAGCGCCGTTGCCGCTCTTCTTCAGACTCGCCGCTAGCTCGACTGAGCTCGTTGTAGGAGAAGCCAGCGCCTTTAGTGTTGGACTTAGTGATTTCGGGCTAACAGTAATCCCGAGTTTTAGGGTTAGTTGGCCCCGTGCGTAGTGCCAGCAGCAACGGACGCGCGCTAAGTTCACGCGTGGCCATGCGCTGACCACCACAGGCGCACGGCTAACACCAGCAACGCTATGATCAGAGGTGCCCCAACCAACCGTGGTTGAGGGTCCCCGTCACCGGCCGATATAAAACCTAAAGGGGAGGCCAACTCACGACACGCTCGTTGCTACGTGAGCTAGACTGTAACATCCTCATTTTCAAAAGCTAAAACTCATGTGCATCATGTCATTGCATGTCATTAAAAATCCCTAAAATTTAAAACTTTTGAAAATGAGAATGTTACCTGTTAATTAAATCTTGCAAACTAAAATGAAAATTGTGCAATTAATCTTGCATTTTCTCTAAGTGTTGTATGTTGGAGTTAAAAAAGAAAACTAAACAAGAAAAAAATTAATTTTTTATAAAAATCCTCCCTAGGCCCACCTGCCATTCTCCCCTTTCTTCCTTCTTCTTCCTTCTTCTCTCTTCTTTCTCTCCCCTCCTCCTCCCTGTTCACGCAGAAAGCAGCCCTCCTCCTTCATCTCCCCCACTAGCTTGAATTGCCATTAATCCTCCCTAATGGTGGCCGTTTCGCGATTAGTGGTGTTAATCACCACTAATCCGTCCCCTTTCACCTCCCTAATCTCTTTAAAAACCGCCCCCAAAGCCACCTCGGTTCCTTTCCTTCGTTCTGCGATTTCTCGTCGAGGTGAGCTCCGTTCGTCGATTCCTCCGAGGACATTGTTCGTCTTGACTCATGAACAACTTTCATGTTCATCTTTCCTTGTTTCGTGGTCTAGGTTCGCGGATTTGGGCCGAAGGAGGAGCCCGAGTTCACGGAAGTTCTTCGTGCACCCGAATTCGTCACCTTTGCTCGGTAAGCCCTCCTCCTTACCTCCCTAGAGCTTCCCTAGGCCTAGGCAAAGCCTTCCCTCGGCCAATTTAGCCCTAGGCGTCAGTAGCTCGTCGCCGGCGTGAGCCGCCCTCGCGCCACCGGCCTAAATCATGACCCATGCCTCCTCCCACGCCCAGAGACCACCCCACGGGTTCCCTGTGCTTCCCGATCCTCCTAGACCTCGCCCATTGCCTTGTGTCATGCAGCCAGCGCCGCCTCCTCCTCCCTCCTCCTCGTCGCGCCACCGTTTACCACCACCCGGCCGACGCCGCCTGAAACCTCCTCTCGCTCCCGAGTTCCCGACCCTCCCCCGCCTCCGCCGGCGCCGCCACCGCAGCCGTGGCCGCCGCCGCCGCCGCCAGCGCATGGCTTCGCCGCCGTCGCTCACCCGGCGACCCGCCATCGCATCCCCGAGGTCCCTCTTCCCTCTCCCCTCATGGCGCCACATCGAGAGCCCACCGCCGCCGAGCCGTGCCATTGTCGCCTCCTCTCTTCTCCTCACTGATCCATGGCCCCCTTGAGCCGCTCCCGGCTCTCCTTCCCGGCTCAGGCCGAGCCGAGCCGCAGCCTGCTCCTCCTTCCCAGCTGCCGTGTGGCCCGGCTCAAGCAGCCGGCACCCAAAAATGAGCAGCCAGCCTTTTTCCTTTTTCCGAAAATTCTCTAACTTGTAAAATCCATATCTATTAGTATAAAATCCAAAATTACCAAACAAATTTTGTTAGACTCACAAAATTGCAACCTATTTAAATATGTCAATTTTGTTACTGTCACTGTTCAAAATTTACTTGGAATATTTAAATGCTAAGAAACCTTGTTTAAATTGTTTAGGGTAATTCACTTGTCTAAAAATTGCCAAATAAATTTTAAAATGACCATAAAAATGTGTATTACTGTTCTATAAACTTTCATAGAATTTTATTATAAATTAACTACTGTTTAATTGTTAAGATTGCTTAATGCCTTTAGATCGCTTAATAGATGATTTAGGTTAATGAGAAAATTTAAAAATTGGTATTAGTGGAACCAGAGATTTAACTGAACATGTTTTGGTAATATTTGTGCATATCATGAGCATACATATCATACATGTTTTATTTGGAGCATTAGTTTATTTTGGTTTAAATTTCTGTTTTAGGAACTAGTAACGATAGCTGTGCGAACCCCTGTCCAGAAGAGCTTCAGGGAAGTGCTGATCAAGTGCTGATTCTTGCTCCCATGTTTTTAAATGATTTTAATAGTTATTTAAACTGCATGCTATGTTAAATTTAAAAATGCTAATTGGTCAGACGCTAGCTAAAACCCCAATTAATAACATCGATATATAAAACCTTCCTTGCCACCTTAGGTTAAAGTTATATTGTTTAATAATGCCTTCACCCCTTGAACTAGGTTTTAATCATGTTAGCTATGCTTAGTTGCAACCATATTAAACTTGGATACATGATAATCTCAATGCTTATTTCATCAATGATTTTAAAAGACAGTGGGTGCTGTCGTGTTTGCAAATGGGTGTAGTTGATAGTGGGTGCTATCGGGTAAACTGTTTTATAAAACCCGATCGGGTGGTGGTTGCAAGGTTGGTGCAAGATAGCACGAGACTTGGGTCCATCTTGGAACCACCCGGTCCCTAAGGACCGATTCCTTGAGGTAGACAAGCTAAGTTTAACAAAGGCGACCATGTGTGCCTGTATGGGCGGGCCCTGGTCTAGTATCCTTCTGACTCCTAGTTAGGGCATTCCAGTCGGTGGAGTAGGCAATCGGTGTTGTCCTGCAGGCGCAAGAGGGGCATTGCAGTGGAAACCTCAGCGGGAATGTCCTAGCTAGGGGAAGGTTGGAGAAAAGCCTTGTGGTGACCATTTTTCTTTGGGGGCACCCGAGGAAGAACCACCTCGCATGGGTAAAGCGTGCAACCTCTGCAGAGTGTACAACTATCATGATAGCCGTGTCCGCGGTCAAGGACGGACGACGGGGAGCTGCCTCATGGTACTTCTTATTCTTTTGTTTTCAAAACGGTGTTTAAAAGAAAAACCACGATTGGTGTCGTGCGTTTTGTTTTCTCTCCTCACAGTAGGTGCTGTGAGCGACGAGGGTTTTGCACGGTGGGTGCCGTGAGTAGCCAGGTCTGGGCAAAACCGGTTTAGGCCGGAGTTTCAAAAGGAAATGATTCAAATCTTTGTTTTCTCTTAACTCATTTTAAACCTTTTACAAAAATCTAGATAAAACTTGCCAAACTGGCTTTATGCAAAAGAATCCTACCCTTCTTTTGTAACCCTTATGCATTTAGTCAGCCTTGCTTGTTGAGTATTCAGTATACTCACCCTCGCCTTTTATCTTGGTGCTCATTCCAACGAAAGAGTTTGCGATCGCAGAACCCTAAGGTGGAGACGTATGAAGATGAAGGTCCCAGCGCAAGTTTTCAAGATGAGGATTACTCCGACATCTAGGAGCTCTACTTCGGCCGTGCTTGTGGAGTTGTTTTGGGTCTTCTTTTGAGTTTTGAGACTTTTAGTCTCACCCCTGTAAGGCCAATGAGCCCTCTGTTGTTTAACGCCATGCTTGGCGCACTCTGATGTAATATATACTTTTACGTTCAATGACAATGATCCAAACTGTTCAACTGTGTGTACTAGCTACTGATCCAGGGACTAGTACAGTTAAAGCACAGAAGGGACTCGACTCCGTTTGACGGGTCCCTACATAGACCCAAACCCTAACACCCGATCTGTTGAGATCGTGCACAGGCGACGTGAAGGCTCTCTTTCTCCACCGACTCCTCTCGGTGGATTCATCTCGCGCAGTGTAGCCCACACGAGATCCTCTCGGTGATTATTCTCGCGTAGTGCAGTCCGCTCGAGATTAAGCTCAGATTTATCTAATGGCATCTCCTAATCAAGGTTAGTACATTTTATTCCGCATTATGATTAGTGTTCATGCTTAGATGAGTCTAATTATCTATTTAGCTTAGTTCTAATGCAATTAGTCTAGATCTAATAATTTTAACATTTAGAAGCATCCACGGACACCTAGGAAGCTCCCAAGACCATAAACACCATGTTAGGATGACTTGAGCTCCGCCACGCAATCGCTGGCACCGCCTCCAAGCATGGCCATCAGAGCTAGCTTACGCCGGTCACATCCAAGCTTGTCTCACCACACCTACGTGCTTATACGAATCCCCTAGTTCAACCTGAGCCATCAATTTCACTGGATGATGGCCGATAGCCACCACCCCTTCCTTCGCCTGTTATTAAACTCTGGTGAGCAATTTCTCTCACCATGGACCTCCCATGGCCTAGACATCACTTCATTGAGCTTACGGGCGATGTGGCGAGTTTATTGAGGCTAAGGCATACGGTGGTGCGGTGGCTAGCTCGGGCGGCATTGAGTGGGGTGGCGCCCTGAGAGAGAGAAAGAGGAGCAAGCGAGCGCCAGGAAGGAGTGGAGGGGCGCAGAGGGGGGTGGGCGCCGTGGAGGGGGCGCTGGAGAGGGCATCGGCGACGATGCTTGGGTGAGAGATGAGCAGTGCGAGAGGAGGAAAAAGGCAGGAGGAACGAAGAAGAGGGGGCAAAATCATACTAGAATATACTTCGATGTCTATATAAGGATATGTATCTAATTTTTATATATGAGAGTGGTAATTTTACGAGTCTAGCCTCTGGCAATTTTTGAATTTTAAAAGTGAGCAGCCTCTTGTATCTGATTAACCCAAAGTGAAATGGTTGTTTTGCATGGCATGCAAGAGACAGAATCGAGGTTTTGATTGGCTCCCCAGTTTTAGTGAAGTTTGTTTGGAACGCATGCAAAAGGAGTCCAACACGATTCAGTCGGGTATATCCATACTACCACAGTTTTCTTGTGTGATTTAGGGTGGGAACCACCTACAGATCAAATAAAATTAGAGAATTAATTAGAAGATGTGAATCAAATATTATTTGTATTTATTAGAAAATGATATCCGAGATGTGAAAGGATATTTTTCCATATTTTTATTCATTCCGAAATTTAGTTTCCATGTTCACTTTGCTTCTTGCGAAGTCGAGTCGGCTATATAATCAGTACGAGTGTCATTGTAACATGTCAAAGAATTATGAATTAAAAACATGAATGTGTTTTGACCAGGGGCCGTTAGGGATGCATCCCCGTGTATCTATCTAGTGTTTTCCATTTGGAGTTTGTGTTGGCGACATAGATCAAGAACGCGTGTTTTTGAACTGCATGCTGAATCTACATGATTCACCTCTACTAGATCGTGAATATAATATATCTAGTTCACGTGTCGGAGAGCTTTTCAAAATCGGATTTGCATCTGTTCGACAGATGTAAATCCAGTTTATCTATCTTCTTGTTGTTCCGCCGTGAATGATCAGACCACCGTATAGATCTATCATTGTCTCGAGGTATCCATCCACATCACATTTGAAAACACATATTCGAGTATGAATTTGGCAGCACATCATCAAACTGTAGGAATATAATTCTTTGCTTAAAAGTTCAATTCACTTCTTTACTTTGTAGTTGATACTTTGACTGGTTTTTGAAATGTGCATGCTTCATCTCGGTGGCAATATTATCGTTCCACAGTTTTTTTTTTTTTTTTTTTACTTTTTACACCACAGCCATATAGAAAACGAGAAGGATCTGTCCATTTTAGTTTCCTAAACTATTTTGGTCCCTTCATTACAAAATAGTTTAGGATTAGCGATACCGTTTAAAATAGGTCAAATTTTTATATGCCATTGCATAATCGGATAGTCTCTTACGTGCCATCGCTTAGTCAACTCTTCTTTGTTTGTCATCACAATTGCTCTAATATTGTTCTGTATGCCATTGTTGAAAACTTATTTTTTTATTTAAACTATGTAAACGTATCAAAAAATTCTAAAAAAATCAATCACAATGTTATCGATATGAAATACTTTCAATCTATATATTTTTAGTATTTTTACAAAAGTTTTTATGTTAAATTTACACTAAAATACATTTTAAACATAAAAGATTTATCATAAAAATATTAAAAAAATTTGTGCATTTAGATTGTTGCATACTTAATAACTCTCTTTTTTTTTATGGAATTCTAAAATATTTACATTGCTCAAACAAAAAAAAGATAAGTTTTCGTTAATGGCATATAGGGCAATTATTGAGCACTTGTAATGACATAAAGAGATAATCATCTAAGTTATGACATATAAGATATTAGACGGCTCTGCAATGACATGTGAGATATTTTCCTTTAAAAATAGTCTTTTGGTTAAAAAATGACGTTTTGATTAGAGTTAACCAACATGGTTCACCAAACCGGCGGAGAAAACAAAATGACAAGAGAGATCAAAATTAAATCAAGGATATGCATATGGTTTTCATTAATTATTTCTATACAAACAAAAAATTTGAGTACTTAAATTATATTTTGCCTGGAAGGAATGATAAATCGCAGCAAGATTTTTTTTTCAGAAGTGGTGCCTGTAGGAATTTTAATCCTCAGTACCTGCGCGTCCAGCCGGAATCAAGCTTGGTTGGGCGAGGCTGCTGGGGGTGTTTGGTTCATGGCCTTAGATAACCTTGCCAATTAATTATTTGGTTATGGCCAATTTAGAACATGGCCAAAATATTGGTAATTTCGTTGTTTTTTATTGAAACCAAAATTTGGTACGGTATAAATGACTATTATTTGGTTGGAAATCAAATGAGATAACCAAAATTTATCAAATTATGTGGGTATTGTTTGGTTTATTAACATGTACGTGTGAATCTACGAAAAATCAAAATATGAAAATTCCCAACCACAAATATAAAAATTTAAAAATACAAATAAATCAAATAAATTATAAAAAATAAAATAGAGATAGAGATAGACTAAGATTTTGTATGAATTTAAAATTTTATTTCATGTGATTTGGACTCCAAATAAAATAGATATGGAAGATTGGAGTCAAATGAAAAAAAAGCAAATGACGACTAGCTACGCATCAGGGCAGGTGCGGCTGTAGTGGCTGACGCTGACAACGGGCCCGCGTGGATGACCGGATGCGGGCTGTTGGCTCGCCAATCTTGGGCGTGGCATTTCCTCGCCTTGGGATGGTCGGCACGTAGGGCGATTTTGGTTCGCCACCTCTAGTTACCTTATCAAATAATAGTCGTGTCTTCGTGTTTTGATCTGTGTTTGGATAGTAGTCAATATTTGGCATGCCCTGCCGAAACATTGGCGAGCCGAAGCAATTGAACTATGCGCGACGAAGATTCCAGGGCGCGGAAATGTCACGCCATTTGTTGGCGAGCCAACGAAGGCCGTTGCACAGCCAGACGGACCCACCGGTCAGCCAGGGATTAGCTAGCGACTACATAATAGCGCAACAAAGTGCTTTTTTATTTCATTTGATTTTCAAACTTCGTTATTTAATATCTATTTCATCTGTACTTCAAATCCAGTAAAAAAGACATAATTCATCTAAAATCAAGATCCAGCTGCTTGCAAAATTTCATAATTTTTTCAATTTGTTTTATTTTATGTTTTCTATTTCATTATAAAATCAAGGTCAAACTGCAAATTTGATTTGTAAAATGTATCAGAAATCAATTTTACAAATTTATTTGATTTTCAAAAATTATTTTTAGAATTTATTGGGATTGGCTTCAAACCAAACACAAGCCTTCCCAAATTTTGGTCATCCATCTTGGCTTTAATCCAAACACCATATTTTTGCCAATATAGTGAATATGCTCTAGAATGTTCATAACCAATTCATTGGTAGGACCTAGGTTTCAAACCAAACACACCCGTAGTGCAAATGCAAGGGCATGCCAAATTTTTTAGGGAAACACCAAAAGTTGGCTGCAAACCTGCCAGCCAAATCGTGAGGAGACGACCACAAATTTTGATAAGGTACTAGAGGGCTACAAACCAAACACACCTAGCATTCACCAACCTTACCAACCAAGCAAGGCTCGGTTTGCACTAATAAAGCAAGATACTGAAAGATTGGTTTTATAAAATATTTGCTTTGCCGATTGTTTGTAACTTTGGACCATCTCGTTGAAGTTTGTTACCTGCCTCACTGTCTTCTCTTTTTTTAGAGGAAACACGTGGGCTTTATTAATCACCATTAGCCAGGATTACATGAGGGACAAACATTAGCATTTGAGTATACTCCATAGCTCAATCCATTTCAGATTCCCAGCCCCTAAACCGAGGCCCAGCCCAACAACAAGCTCACTCTTCGGAAGCATTGGCTGATCAACTCGTCCCCATTAATTCTCCCCACATCGAAGCTCTTCTTCCCCAGCTCGCCAACCTGTGCGCCGATTCCACCCAGGGACGTCTCCAGTGACGGATCAACTTCGCTGGCAGCTGCTTAAGTGATTTCTTCAGATTTTGAATGTGGTAAGCCGATCTAGATTTGTCCTCCTACCTCATTGTCTTCTTGGTGGACTGCCGACCAACAGTGGCAAACTGGCAATGTGTATGTTGAAATAGCTAGTTAACTTCTCTTATTTAGGTCCGTACCAGGATTAAAAAAGATTGCAAAATTAAAAGAAAATATTATTAAATAAGCATACTACACATGCTAGAAATATATTGAAGATAAGCGTTTTGTTACCTACGAATGCTGGAGAAAGGCAATGTGATAAATAAACACAGTCAACACAAAAAAATAAACAAATTCATATTTATGACATTTTTAAAATGGAAAAGGTCTATGCTAGGTTCTCCGCTAGCCATATCACATGCCAAGGTGGCAGGTCATTACTGTCGGTACCATTTATGTAGAATTTACCTTTTTTTTAAGTTGTATAAACATTTCAAAAAATTTAGTGTTATCAAATATGCAATACTTTCTATCTATATTTTTTTTATATCTTATGATTAATATTTTGTTAAAAATATTGAATGAAAGTTTAGACATATTTTGTAACACATTTATTCTTAAAAATACGACAAAAATAGATTGAAATATTGGATAATTAATAACACCGTGATGTTTTTGTAATTAATAACACTGTGATGTTTTTGGAATGTTGCTTAAACGAAAAAAAAAAAGACAAATTGTCACCACTGAGCTTATGAGAGGCATCCAAAAATTTATCCCTTCTAAATAGTAATATAAATTGAGGGACACATTCTTAAAGTTTTTTTTGCACATTATGGAAAAAATTAGAGAAATAATAGCGGAAAAAGCAGAATTTGTCGCACACGGAATTTCGCTGTGAGAATGGCTGAAATGAAAGATAAAAAGATTTTGCAAAAAGATAAAATAAAGCGGCAGCTAATTCTTAGATATGAAGATATCAAATGGATATATCAAACTCACATGCCCCACGACTCATGAGTGATATTTAAAAGATTATCTGTCAGAGATTGAATAAAATACCCTACCGGCTAGGCCCTATGTACGACATACCCTTGGGGTGCATATCTGGAAAGAATAAAGCGAATATGGCAAGCTAGGATGGATGACTCGCATATACACCCTGGCTCTGCTGCTCGGGAGTAGGCCTGCTTGCTCATGGACCATTATACGGGTCATTGTGTGCCTTAAGGGGATGTCTACAGACAATCGGCCTAGCACTTAACCGTCTTTGAAATCCTTCTATATCCAAAGCCTGACACTTTCTGGATATGGACATCCTTTGGAGCACAAAGTTAGTGTATTTTTAGGATATATATGTAGATATAGTAGGATTTTGAGTTATCTAGATGGATCTCCAGGTCATATAGAACCTGAATCTTGTATTATAAATACCTTTCCCATAGGAGGGGAAGGGAGAAATCGACAAAAATATCGCGATCAATCTCATTGCAAAAAAACAAACACCCACATGCGATTAGAATAAGGTTATTATTTCTTTCCAAGAGACCCGAACCAGGATAAATTTTCATGCCTAGTCCGTTTTCCATCTCGACGAGTATATACATCTACAACAAAAAGCCCTTTGGACATAAGGAGCTGTTTCATACCTCAATTAACAAGTAAACTCGGCAGAAAACCTATTTCCCAATCATCGACAATCTAATATATATAGTTATACTATAAACCTTAATATAGTTGTTACATAGAAAGGATTGATGAAAAGGATAATTAATAAAAAAAAGAGACCGTAGTCATTTTTATGTAAAAAATGGTTCCAATGCTAGAACCAAGGCAAAGAAATAAGAAAAAAAACCCCACTACAGCGGTACATTATTTCTATGAAGAGAATATATAAAAAAAGAAATGAAAGAGAAAAAAATCAATCGCTACAAATGATGTATTAGAAAATTTGTGACTATGATTGTTTTGTGACATGTTTAAAAATGACTCATGCAAACTATGCATTGGGATTGCATTTGGATGGACAACCTAAGAAGTCGAAGAGTGGTATGCAAAGTTTTTTTTCCTATAGGTCAAACACTAAAGTACATTACCCTTAGAGTTGTACATGTTAAAAATTAGCTTTTAAAACCTTTTTAACTCCCTTTTTAACTTGTCTCCGTTTGCACCTGAGCTCCCGTGCAATCTCAAACCCGGTAAGTGTTGACATGGACCATGATTAACTTAAAAAATGGGTTTTTCTAGATAGTTTAGAAATAAAAATCAATGTTAATTACATTGTAAAATTTTAAGAAATGAAAATAATGAGTTCAGAAATCATGATCCCAAATATGCCATTCATGAAATACTTACGAAAAAAAAAATCCATTTTTAATATTATCATTTTTCTCAACTTTCTAATATTTTTTTTACCTATTTTTCAGTAATCAAGATCCATGACAACAGTCTACAATTACGGGGGAGGGAGTGGTCTCGGGTACAGATGCAAAGCTAAAAAAAATAATTTCTAACTTCGTGGTGCAAAATAAAGATTTACTACAAATTGAAGAGGCCAAGATTTACCGCAACAAAAGGCTACGGCACAATTAAGTTTTTTTGCTATCCTAGTCTTCGCAACATTTGGAAATCAGGAAATTGCAAGACGAGCACGTGCTATTAGAGAACAATTTAGCAGATTTTGATTTGCGAAACATCATGGACAATTCCTTTGTCGAATGGAAGGAATTAGAAGACAAGTGTAACTGGCATAAAAAAATACTATTTCCAAAAGATAAAACATGAATTAACGAAATTCACAAGAGTTCTCCACAGCCGCGCTTCATAGTTCGCAATGTCTACAAACTACACCAGTCATTCGAATATTTATACATACTATACCATCACAAATAGGAATGCCTCTTGGCCAACGAGACGACGCAGGTAATGCCAGTGTCTTTAACGACGTTAATTGGCAGCAATAGAAGTATCAAAGGTTCAAAGCATCGGACATCATTCTCAATGGTGAATGTCATATGGGTAATGACAAAACTAGGAGTGTGCATTCGCTTCACTTGTGTAGAACACTTCTTTTCTGCACCTTGAGTTTCTTTTGTGGTCGAGTCTGCAGACATTTACCACACAACAGTTTAATGAGCACTGGTATATAAGAGGAAAAGTTCCCCAAGTTAGAAACATGAGAACTAACCTTCGGCTTCAGGAAAGCCTCGTAGTCTGTTCTATTCTTCCATGTGCTCTTACGTAATTTGATTGGCCGATTTCCAACATATTTACCTGCACGATATTAGCTGTATAAGTAATCTGCAATACATATTCCAGGATAAGGTGGCATTCAAGTGGGGCGAGCACCCTTACCATTCATCTCTTTCAGTGCTGCAGCAAGATCTGATGCATTTGCAAAACTAACAAAGCCATACCCTTTAGTTTTGCCAGTACACTTATCCCTTATAACCTGAAGCATAAGGCATCGATAATCAGAACAATCAATTTAATATTCGAGTATTACAATGAAGCAATCAAAAAAAAGTTCCATGGAATTGAAGAATCAAAACTCACTCTAGCCATGTTGAAGGATGGATATTTTGAAAATGTCTTCATAAGAACATCATCATTCACTTCATTTCCAAGGTCACCACAAAACAAACGGAAATCATCTGTGGATGGGGTGATGGATAGAAATTGTCAATGGACGGTACTAAAAATACATACATGAGAAAAATAACCGAATAGCACCACTATTTGTTATCACTACGAACTAGAAGTAATAAATCATTATAAAACACACATGATAAAATGTGGTGCAGCTCAAAACATATTAGTCATGGTCTCATGGACAGGTAAGTGCTGATAAACTTTTAGCATCATAAGTGACATTGCAGGCTGCCAGTTAGTAGCCAGAAAAGCCACTGAAGCTAAATGCAACGAATGATATTTTCAGTCAAGGATCACCCTCCCAATTGTTTGTACAATTGAACCAAGAATACCAAAAGGGAAGGAGCAGCCCAAGATGAGGCACCATTGCAGCAAACAAAAATCTTAAGAAGTTGTATATGGAATAAAATTCCTGAAGCGGAAGCTATAATGACCACAGAGCCGACAATGCTGTCATGACTGATGTGACACTCAATGACAGTTTTACATGTAATAACCTGTCATTGGCAGCCACAGAGTACCACTATAGGCTATGGCTAATATGAAATGCTCATATTGCACATTTCACCTATTAGATCAATTCCATGGCTCCGTGCATACTTAAAAGCATACTATCCATATCAACGAGACATTGGCAGGGTTTTTTATCATTATCAAAATAACTAGTGTTATGTTGTTAAATACTAAGCAGAATAAAGTGGCTAACCATACTAGAATATTGTATGTTCCCTGAATGAAAAAGTGCTAGACAATCTGTTGGAGCTAAGTTGAGCTGTACTAGAAAACCTTCAGACTATATTAGGGTACAGGATAGCAACCTAATTGGAGTAGTAGTAGCAATGAAGCTTATTCTATTTCTTGGCTCATAGCCTTCTCAAAAAAGTGAACCATACAAAAGAGAAACCAAAACTTGAAGTGTTTATAGAGAATATGGGAGGACTTCTTTGTTAGGACTATACAACAAACATATATCTCAAGATTAATCCCATGATAAGTGCATACACCAAAACAAAAAATAAACAAAATACCTACACAAATGACTTAGAACCAAATGACCGTTAAACAGCATGCACCAACAATATATATAGTAGAATATTTTTCTCTACAAAAACATGTCCATAAGTTCCACACAATAGAGAATTTAAATTATTTAATATTAAAGAGATAGATTTAAACATGGACAAACAATCATACTATAAATGCAGAGCAACTGATGTAAGCATAAGACACAATTGTAAAATATTTACTATACATCGGCAAGCCCACCGAAATCCAATGTGACAAGCATCAACTGTTTTGATCTGTTGGTCTACACATCACATCCTCCTCCACCTTTAACATAAAGGAAACAGAGCACTTTGCCTTAGAAGAAAGAACAATACAAAGAACATTAATATCTTGCCTTGGTGAGTGAAGGTGTTTTGACTTTTGAGGGTAACAAGGGTTTGTTATGCTGATTATAACAGCCAATATATAAGTGAAAAATACGTAGCATAGACAAGGTCTACATTCCATAGACGGTAGAACCGCAACAACTGAGAAACATTGTGAAGAAATAATACGATTGAGATCTTACTTTCAGGCCAGTCAGCTAACGTTGGATCTTCCCAACATTGCCCAGCTGCCTTTCGAGGTACTGACTTTTTGTTCACTTCAACATTCTTGTCTTTCTCACTATTTACAATAGCAGCCTTTACATTAGCTAGAGCTTCAGGAGTGATTATCTGTGAATCTTTCTGGAACAGTTGATGTGCCTACATAATGATACCATAATAGATTAGTTACTAACAATTTCACAGCATAAGAGTATCAAGAGAATAAAAATATATATTACCAGATCAATTATTTATAAAGCTACTCCGTAGTGCATTTGTACTGAACTAGAACTTGCACTTTTATCAAGCAAGTCTCATATTAATACCTAGATCCCAGGGTGTTGAAACATCCACAGTTGACCTGCACACACTTCTATGGGAATAAAGTGAAAACTTAGCAAGTTAGCATCCATGCTTTTGCATAACTTGCATCATATATCTAATTTCGTGTGCATCATTTTGTGCAAACTTCCTGGGTTATGGCCTTATAGGCTAACATAAAGGGGGATGCTGCCACACGAGTCGGTTTTCCATTGCACATCTCCAATTACGCCTATGTCTCACAAGGACAAAAGATACTATGGCGAATTCCCAAATGAACTTGGAGCAGCAGCCAACCCATAATTCAAGGTTTATTGGATAACGTTGGATGAAGACCAATGGTTGGATTAAGCTTATTTCCTGTGCATTCTTTGGTCAGACTTGCCACCCACTATGCAATTTGGCAGAGGTTGATGTATTGCCATGTGAGGCACCAATAAATACTGTAGTCTATAGCCTACAGAGATATCCCAGCTCGCTGCCATTTATTTATCATTAGTTGCTACTATATACTTTAATCAAGATACAACCATTGCCATATAAAACTCAAATTTTAGTGGAAAAAAAAAGAGTATAGCATTGGATGCGTTCCATCACCGAGCCCCATCCCAAGCTTCGGAAACATCATTGCGTATAGAACCTAGATCCTCCCCGATAACCGAATGTACTATTACCCTTAGTCCACTACGCGAAGAAATTACACAGAAAAAGCATCCCTGGAAAGTGTAAACTGTAACCGGAAGGATGCAGCTCCTACCTGCTGGACTTGGGGCATGGGGTAAACGGCGTTGTACGCGGGGGCTGCCGGCCACGCGGGGTACTGCGCGCCCTGGAGGTGGAAGGGGATGGGGAAGTAGGAATGGGCCGAGGCAGCGGCAGGGTACGAGAACTGCGCGGCCGCGGCGGCGGGCGAGACGGACTGCGTCGACATCGCCTGGTCCGAGAGGTCGCGTGCCGAAGCGGAAGGGCGAGAGAGAGAGAGACACAGGCTGGATCGCGTGGTGGCCGGCCGGCTCCGCAGGTCGCCTGGCGTCGGATTTCTGGCCGTGCGGTTGCGCGTGGAACTTGATGGAGGTTTGTGCCTCGTGGAGACGGGAAGGAGAACGGGGAAGGATTCGGAAGGCTCTGGAAGCGTCTAGGGGTTACACGGCCTGACGGACGGGTGGGTGGAGGAGGCGAGTCAAGATCCGAATTTTTTTTTAAAAAATATTTTTTTTTATTCAAAATTACAAAATTACTCGTCGGAATTGTGAAATTACAAAAATAGCCGTCCATCGCCCTGGTTTGGGGCGATCGCCCTTCATTGGGGCGATAGGTACCCCAACGGCAAAGACTAACTATTCTTGGGGAAGATTCGCTGTTGGTTTGAATAGGTACCTATCGCCCTGTAATGGGGCGATCGCCCGGCGTTGGGGCGATAGGTGGGCTTTAAGGCCCCGCCAGCCTTCTTCCCTTCCCCGCTCCTGGCCATTTCATTTCCATCGCCGAGAGAGCAACCGAGAGCAGAGGAGGAGGAGAGAGAGAAAAGAAAAGAAAGGAGAAGAGAGAGAGGAAAAAAGAGAGGAAAAGGAGAAGAAAAAGGAGGAAAATAGAAGATAGGTGAGGCGTCATTTTCGTGAGGTAAGTTTTAATTTTTTTGCAAATTATTTAATAGACAATATTTAGAAATATAATGTGGTAGTATTGTATAGTTGTAAAAAGTAAATATTACGATGAAAACACAGTAGGATAGCCATATCTTTGTCGGTTTAAGTTTTGGAAAAATGTGACGTAGAAATTAAATGTAGTAGATATGCATTTTGTAGGGTTAGGAGAAAATAATGAGATATATATATAGTAGTAATCTTTGTAAGAAAAAACCGAGTAGTTTAATTATTTATTTATATCGAGAATTTGTAGTACGATCGTCATACGGTTTATATATTGTATTATCCTTTTGTGAATTATTCCTTTTAGAATAATATGTTAAAAAAATGGTAGGCTAGCCACATATGTCGAACACGCTTAGAAATTAGTGGAGTGAGCAAATTTGAAAATAGATAGCGAAAATAACGAGGAGTAAATGAATGACATAGGATAATGTAACAATTATATGGTAGTATATGATGTTGTTAGATAGAGAACTGATATATTTCTCGATTGGACGTTGTAAAAGACATGTCGGAGAAATTGTATTTTCAAATATTTTACGGAGATGGGGAGATAGCACGGGGCGGATGGAGTGGATTTGTCGGCATTTTCAAGAGTTGTACGGGGCATATATAGACCGAGGATAGGACATCTGAGGGCATTGTTGGAGTGGATGTTTGGATGTTCAATTTGGATGCCCGACTGTTAATTTGCGGGTTAGAAGCGATGAGTAAGCCGTCGCAAACACTATTTTTATGGAGAGTTAATTCCCATTAATGCGACATCATCATGGAAGAGCTATGTTGGGTTTGCCGTAGGCGGGGTGGCCGTGATGTTCTTTATAAAGGTTACCCAGAACTCCATCGATGTCGGAAGTTCGTGATGTTGGGGAATGTCATACGGAAGAGGTGGAGAGAAATATGCGAAATCGGTGATGAAGAGGACGAGGAGCCCGGAGACGGGACACGAGATTGGCGGTGCCGGGGATGGGGGTGCCGAGGAGATTTCGAGGCGCAGGGCCGCCGACGAGGGAAGGAGGTGGAGGACATAGTTGACTGATGGAGGAGGAGGACGGAGCGATGAGGAAGTTCGATGTCAAGACTTCGGACGAGGAAGACAATCTTGGTGAAGTGCTCGTCCTAGGGCGTGGTCGATTATAATTTTGAAGACCTAACGGTGAATGAAGGGAGAAGTGATGCATGGGAGTATCATGAGAACGAGGTCACGCAGGGCCATATATAAGGACAAGGAGGCTGTGATAGACGCGTGAAGTATTAGGCAATGTCTTTGCGACGGCAATTGAGGGTAGTGAAGTCTAGCAAAAATGAGTACGATGTGAAGTCGTGGTTGATTCGTGCCCATGGCGGTGCATGCATACAAGGGGAAGTGGAAGGACTACTGGAAATGCTCCATTGTGATGGGGCATGACTGTGAACTGGAGGAAGCGGAGCAGAAACACCGCAATCTGTCGTCTACTTAGGTGGCCAATGTGTTTTACCGTCAGATCGTAGACAATCCACACCTGCAGGCTCGAGCTATCATCACAGCCGTGGAGGAGAGGTTTCAAGATACAAGATTAGTTATGCAGCGGCATGGAGAGCAAAAGCAGCGGCTTCTACAGATCACGGTTCGGGGCGTATGAGGCTTCCTACGAGAATATTATCCACTTACTCAGGGCAATAGCACACAGGAATCCTGGTACATACATCGACCTTGCGGAGTTCCCCGCGGACGATGTGTGCCCGGGCAAGTATGTCTTGCAGAGGGCCTGCTTCGCCCTCGGCGCATGCATAAATGCGTTCCGACACTGTCGCCCGGTGATTTGCATGGATGGCACATTCCTCACAGGAAAATATAAGGGCGATTCTTCTCGCAATCGCGGTGGGCGAAACAACTGTGTTCTCCGGTCGCATTCGCCGCGTGGAGAAAACACGAGCAACTGCTTGGTTCCTTGAAAGAGTCAAGTGGCGGTTGTTCAGATCGCCTCGATGTTTGTATCATCCATGACCGACATGCCGGGTTGCTAAGGGCGTTGTGGACATGCAAGAAGGGTCCGACGTCGTGGGTGCAAAGAAAGTGGCGGACCTAAAGAGCGGTGGTGCATGAGGCACATGGGTGCCAATTTTTTCCGTCAATTCAAGAACAAAGAGCTTATGAACATGTTCAAGAGACTATGCAAAGCAGAACCACGGAGGAAGTTCGAGGCACTTTGTGGAGGAGTTTGGATGAACTAACTAAGAAGCAATCATCAATCCAAGGGATACCGCTAGTTCGTCAAGGAACCCTATGGTCCACTACGAGGAAGGAGATGACCCAACACCTTGTGTGCGCTCCCTGAGCGCGCAAACAATCGGCGAGGTGGGTTCAAGCATAAGGAGTTTTACTGATTTGAATCGACATGAGCCGTTGGAAAAATGGTCCATTCTCATGACGAGGCGGTTGCCGTTATGGAATAATGACAACGAACTCGCGGAGGTGTACAATCGGGTTATGAAAGGCACCGATGCCTTCCTTTGGTGGGTATAGTCGAAGGTGTGTTACTAGGTACGCAAAGATATTTCATTGACCGATATATGAAATCTGCTGCATGTATGTCGGACAATCGACTGTTCTACTCAACGGTTGTTTCTAACTACATGGCCAACAAAACACGCAAGGCGCAGACACATCGTTTGACACCGGAGAGTGGCATGGAACGACGATACCACGTGCACTGCGGTGACCGCGGTCGCAGAGTTGCCCACCGGGAGAGGATGTCCCATCTGTGCGTAATCCGAGCTACTGACTGCGAGTGCTCCTGCCAGAAGCCACGACTGCTGCACTTGCCATGCTCTCACGTTATTGCGGCCGCCGCAGATACACATCAATCATGTCGCCCTTACATCTCGCAAGATACTACTACAAGCAAAGTGTTTTCAACACATGGCATCACGAGGTGTCTGGTATCGAGTGGATGGATCGTTCACGAAGCCCTCTCGGGTCATCGCTGGGTACCGGACATCCGGATGTTGAAGCGAAATTTGGGCGTTGAAGGACACGACGTATTCGAACGATATGGACGAGTCCGGCTTCGTCGGCGAATCGAAGGATCATCGGAGGCTAGGCCGTCGAGATCTCGTCGTGGCACACACTAGGTTGTCCACGAACTACTATCTCATTATGTACTTCATGATTTTGAGACTGCAGTTATTTCAATTTTTATATGTACCTTGTAATTTGGGATAATGTACTTTTAATTTATGTATTTGTACCAAATGTATTTCTGTACTTCGTGTCTGTACTTCGTGTACTTAAATATGAACCAGTTTGTATTGTAATTCAACCTTATTTTCAGCTGTCTTTTGTAACATTTAAACAAATAATTATTATTGCAGTTTGTTGTATTTTCTCTCTAACCATGTAGGCACTGATGGCGAGAGGTGGGCGTGCTGGAGATGATTGCCCCGAGCTACTTGACCGAACCGTCGATCGACGCTTGCCGTCTAAGTTGTCCGCCGTGGAGAACCGAGAGCTGGGGACACCGCGTCGCGCAGTGTTGAACGAGTTGCTCGCATTGACCCACGTTGGGTTCCACAATGGCGCCAACGCTTCTATTTCGTATGCATTTACTTACATGCTATATAAAATTTCATGACGGTACTTACTACATGCAGGTTCTGCTGGCGAGCTTGCTCCCTTCGTAGAATGGTGGAGCGAGCCATCGCCTCGCAGGAGGCGAGCACGTCCCACGGTTCGGCTACGACCGTTCCCTGCTGGCCGCACTCGTCGACCGGTGGAGACCGGAGACACACACTTCCACCGGCCCTGTGGAGAGATGGCTCCCACGCTGCAGGACGTGTCTTACCTCCTAGGGCTTCCCTGTGCGGGCCCTGCAGTTGTGCCGCACGACGTCCCTGTCACATGGCAGGCACAGTTGTCAGCGCGATTCGCCGAGGTGCAGCGACACCCCGGCGGGCGACGTCCTCTCAGCGAGTGGCGGCGCGGCCGACGGCCGTGGTCGCCGATTCACGGTTAGTATCTCCATCATTGCAATTTCACACCTCGCCACTAAGTTGCTAATTCCATTGTACCAAATGTTGCAGTCGATCCGATCCACCCGCACGCCGAGGGCGAGGACGTGGCCCGCCACCTAGGCGTACACTGCTCTTCTTTGTTTGGTTGGGTGATGTTCCGTCCTCCCACGGGAACACGATGGACCGAAGACTGATCGAAATACGCCCGATCGATTGCCGACACCGGACTACGAGGTAACGGATTCCGTTTAAATTTGTTGCCACAGACTGTCTAACTTTATCGATGCCAGCAGATGGTGCAATGGTCGGGGCCTCTCGCTGTGTTTCGCGGCGGCGTCTGAGGTCTGCGGCGACGCCGTCTCTCAGTCGACCAGACGCGCGACGATGTCGGGTTGCGTCCTACTGCTGCAGCTGTGGTCTTGGGAGCGCTTCTCCGTCGGGAGGCCTACTGTTGACACCGCGCCGTACCCACAGGACTGGTACAACGAGCACCCAATGGACTGGCCCACCATGGGCCACTCCTGGGTTCGACGACAGGTATGCCCCTCGTATGTTATTCCCCACTTACGCACATTTCTAACATCCACCATATTTATTATCGTCGCAGCGGTCGTACGCTCACCGGCAGGTGAGGAGGTCGTACCCCGAGTTCGTTCGGGAGTTCGACAGCCTCAGCGACGAGGACGTGCGGTGGACACCCTACAGCGCGTACGACGTCCACGTACGAGCTCCTTTCGGGATCTCCGCGCTTTGCACGCAGGACCAGGCATACTGGCTCACCCGTAAGGTCCTCGTCTTCGACCTGTGTATGGAGGAGTACTCGCCGCATCGAAAGTCTTTGCGGCGATTCGGTCTGTTCGAGCTTTTCGTTGCCACCTCGCCACGTTGTGTCACGTGGCGCTCACAGGTACGTCTCATGACCTCAGTCCCAGCCTTTTGTACCCAATATGTTCTGTCAGTTCCCCTTGTATACATTGCATGATGACTTCTATACATTGCGGATGACCGGATGGGGCTGCGGCGGGCACTCCGTTCGCCCATCGCATGCAGACCATAAGCGGTCTGATGGGGCGACGCTTTCGCGGAGAGGGTCACCGAGACCGACAGATCGACCATGACATGTCTGGCGAGTACATGGCATGGTTCGCGCCTCTCGCTTCGCCGGGTGGGGTACACACCAAAGACCAGTATGTCGCCGCAGAGGCATCGGTGTCGGACACGCACCCTTCACAGATGTTACAGAGAGTTACTTCGCGGTAAGTCTCATAATCGAATCTCTATGGGTACGTGTTATACATACTAATTATCTCATCTCGACTCGGCATTACCCATAGGACCAGCAGCTAGGGGCGGTGGAGGTGGAGGCTGACACCATGGTGGCACGCCTCGAGGCGGGCATCCAGGTGACCCCGCGGAGACCACTGGACGGCTTGGCGGCGGATCCTCGACACGGTGAGGCGGGTCGCGTCGCTGGCCACCGCCGCTGGCGCGAGACGTCGTCCGATCCAGCGCACCACGTCGCGTGGGCGGCCAAGGCCCTTCCTCAGCTGCGTCCTCGTGGGCTGTCCCCGCGCCTCCTCGTGCCGCTGGTCTCCCACGGCCCGACGTTAGCTCTGCGAGTCCTCGTGGCCTCTGCCTGCAGCGATGGGGACGATGGGCATCTGTTGGGCCTTCTCCGTCTCACGCACACCGGTCGGGGGCGATGGGGAGACGCGGGCTTCTTCGTCTCGCCCCTCCTAGACCCAGCGTCGGTTTCGGCGACGAGACTACCACGACGAGGAGGAGGCACTGCTCGGCGTGAGTACGTACTGTCGACCGAGTTCCTCGGCCCCTCTCAGCTGTCGGGAGCACCGTACAAGGACACACCCGACTCGCAGCCGGGCTTCTCTACCCCTGTGGCGCAGGGCCGGCCTAGGAGAGCTGCCCATCCTCCGTCACCACTCCGTACCCCACGGACGGATCAGTCGCGCCATGAAAGTGACTTCTTCAGACTGTACTTTTTAATGCCTTTACCACCATGTTGTAGAACTTTTTTAACTCTGTGCTTATTCAGCGAATGTTCTGTTTACACCCATTCATCCATCGATCCATTGCGGCCTGTAGCTTTTGTTTGTAATATTATCCTAATATCGCGAGTGTTGCGATGTTACGGGTCATATTACACTCAAAATGTTACCATTTTTTTCGAAAGGTACCATGACATACAGGGTGCGATGACTTGTAGGCTATAGTTACGGATGTATCCGTGAGGACATCTGCTCAACGCCATCATACCAATGGATCTGGACAACGAGCTAAAGGCTTTCAGATTATGGTACTCATGATATGAACGAAATGAAGATGGTGCTCCGGTGACATTGAAAATATGAGACGCATTACATGGTAGTAATCCACGTAAACTTGATGCAAATTACATGAAATAAACCCCTATTGTAATAGGGACGCTTGGTTTAGTGCCATCCATGGAACGGTTCCACACGGGTATATACGTTGTAGGCCCGAGTAGCAAAGTCAACTCGCTCCTCAAGCCGGGAGATTCTTGCGTGAAGATGTTCGATGTAACTGAACGCGGCCATTGGGAAGGGGTCGTCCATCCATTTGGTGAAGCCGCAGTCATCGGTCTACATTTTGAAATGAGAAAAAGCTGAGATGGAAAATGTATTAAACCCTTGGCCGTTGTCGGGATGGTTACTCACAATGGCAATCGCAGCACCAACGGTAAAACGTCGGCCAGTCCATCCTTCGACAACCTGATCAAAAGTTTGTACAACTGTGTCCACTCCATGCGCACAACGTGGCCATCCCTTGTAGAAGTTTGGGTCTCTTATCATTGTTGGCTCTGTGTTATAGCTAGCTCTCGTCCGAATAGGCGGTCGTAAGCAGGTAGACGGGCTTGAGATCGAGACCATTTGGCGTCCACCAGGCTTGTCGGATCCAACCGTTCGGTGTGGGTCGTGAAGCCATACCGAACGAGGCGGTGTCTCTATCTCTACTCGCCTCCCTCCCACGGCCAACCCTACTAGGGAGTTTACACACACGAGTCGAGTGAGAGCGAGGTGGGAGTGAGAGGGACGCCAACTCGCCTCCTATTATATAGGCCGAGGAGTGCACTCACTTGTTAGCAGTGCATTCCACTGATCGCTTTCCCTTGGCCACATAAATAATTACGGGCACTGCCGACCAATAGTACAGCTCGATCGCGGTCACATCAATAATTGCGGTGCCTCGCTATCAACAAGATCCGCCGACACCATCACATCAATAATTTCGGCACGCTGGCGACCATCATGCATCACGTGACACCGGTCATATCAATAATTGCGGGCCACTGCTCACCAACAGTACCCGCCTGACACCGGTCACATCAATAATTTCGGGGCACTGTTGACCAACAATACCTCATGACACTGGTCACATCAATAACTGTGGGCACTGCTGACCAACAGTACCCGTCTGACACCGTCCAGTCAATAATTGTGGGGCACTGCTGACCAACAGTACCACCTGACATAGTGCAGTCACATCAAATGCAGCAGCAGCACTCGGGAGGGATGCGTGCGGTTCCATGAGCTCGGTGCATGGACCGAACAAACTTTCCTATTTATTTCCCTCCTGCCTCCGAGTCCTCTGCGCTCCAAGCTTCCTCTCAAACTCACATATTACTCCAGCCCATACAGTGCATAAATCTAGTTGTAACGAGCAATGGCGACCTCGACTCGAGGACCGTCCATGAAGCAAGTTTAACACCACCGTGCTGAAGGGTGAATGTTCCAATGTGCTGCGGTGACCTTTGCAAGTTTGTTCAATCCGACGAAGCTTTCTCATATACTTACGGAAGGAGGTTCTTCATGTGTGCAAACTACGAGTACGATCCACCCAAGGTTGCCTTTGGCGGCGTCCCAAAGGTACTTGCTCACCCTACCCTCGCATGATTATATCTACCTACATGGCACATGTGATCTATCTTGACTTATGTTAAACAAATAGTCTCCCCACCTCTATGCGATTTCGCGTTGGCTAGACACGAGCAATCGGAGGCGCATAAGAAACACATCGAGCGTGAGGTCCGTTGGAAGAGGCGATGGTTCAGCAAGCCACATATGAGGAGGAGCAAGAGGAGAAGCGCAAGCGTTCGCAGGAGGAGTACCGTAAGCGACAAGAGGATACTGAACGTCAGGCTGCTAAGGCCCGAGAGGCTGAAAGGGAGAGAAAGCGCGAGAGGGCACGTCGTGCAAAGGAGGCTGGACCTGATGCTACCAGTAAGGGGAAATATCCCCGTTGTACTCAGTAGTACCTTTCTTGTAATCCTAATAATAAAATTTCCCTGAGAGCACTTTACCTTCAACACGGCATATAAATGTTTATGATTAAATCTCGCCCGAGCAGAGGGCAGTTTATTCTTCTAGCTATTTATTTATTTTCCCAAATAATTATTAATATAAAAACCTCTGTTGAAACTTATCCATTATTTCCATACTATTATATTTTTAAGATTAAATAGTCCAAATAACAGGTCATATGTACTTGATAATATTTATTTTCATATTTCTTATAACTATTTATTTCGTTTTATTTCTTATAACTATTGTAATTAACATATTGATAACATATAATACATAATGTATACACGAAGTTATAATTAACATATATATAATAATATATATGTATGCATAGGTAAGAGGGCTCCTATCGCCCTTTTACTGGGCGATCGCCCCATATTTGGGCGATAGGTCACTAACCCAACGGCGTGTCGAAGGCGTGTCGTGTCGACGGCTTCAAAACCAAGAAAACGGCGATGGGCGCTATCGCCTAATGAAGGCGATCGCCCCAAACCAGGGCGATGGACGGCTATTTTTGTAATTTCACAATTTCGACGAGTATTTTTGTAATTTTGAATAAAAAAAAAAATTTTTTAAAAAAATTCGTCAAGATCCGCGGGATCGGGCTGGCTGCGCTTCGGCTGAAACGTGGGCTCGGCCCACAATGGCCCGGCTAGCCTGGGCTGTATTTTGTGGGAACGGTGTGGCGCCCGGTGGGCGATCTGCCGTTTCCGTGGGGCAAACGCCCGTCCGCGATGAGTATCTAGGAAGCCAGCCCATCTCCTACCTGAGCAGCTATAGCTCGATCTTTTTTTTTTACACCCAGCAAGACAGGCGTTTATATTATATAGGCTGTAGGGAAGAGTTAGTACCGCTTCTTTTCAGCTTAATGATTATATTTAAAAAAAGTTGTGAGTTCTAGATAGGGGACTTGGAGAGCATAAAAATTGTTAAAAATGGTTTTGAGAAGAACCACCGAAAACCTTACAAAAATAGCTACAAAAGTGCTACAATGCTTGATTTGTATAAAAATAATAAGTTTACATCTGTAACTTTTAATTTTAATTTAAGCTAAAAAATGCTAAATGACAAGAGAGAGTAAGAGTAAGGAGAAGGAAGATCGGGCTGTAGATGTAGTCCGATCAAAACACAATAAGGAGCGAACCGAGTGTGGCTCGGTTGGCTAGCAGCGCTAGTGCGCCTGCTCGCCCGCGTGGGTTCGAGCGCTGCCTCACCCGCGCGTCGCGCCTTTCTCCGGGTTTTATTCCCAGGCTGGGTACGCACACGCGTGTACCTTGATGCCTAGTTCTTGTTCCTTGCGTGTGTTCGGGAGCACATGCGTGTGTGTGCGCGTGCGTGTGGTGTGTGTGTATGGTGGGTGAGTTCGTGTGCGTCCGTATTTGTACCCTCTCAAAAAAACACAATAAAGAAAGAAAAAAAGAAGGAGGAATAGGACTGCTACTACTAGGGGGCGTGCACAGGGCCCCGGCCAACCTGGCAAACTGGATGTCTTCGCGAATAAGCCTGATGATATCACCTGGGGCCATCATTGGGTTAGAGAATATCCTATGGTTCCTTTCACACCAAATGCGCCAACTTGCTAGAATAATTTTAACTCAATCCTGTTAACCAAAAATAATTTTGTCGTTAAAAGATTCGTTTTCGTAGCCAACGGCCGGCAGACATAGGATCTCACAAACGTCGGGTTAAAATTTAATGTAGTAAAAATTATGCAAAAATGTTAAATATTACCACACCAATAAATAATAAAAAGGTAGAACAACACAATTGCATAATTGATATGAGATTTTAACCACATAGTTCATTGTAGAAGAAGACATTAAGGGGGTGTTTTTTTGGGCTTATGAGCTCTGATTTATCTGTCTTATCTTAAACTTTGAGAATTTTCCGAGGTGGCCTCGAGAGTCGGATAGCCATGAAATTTAGGATTTAAGGAGCTTTTAGACTCGCCTACGAGATAAAAATAAAACGGATTCAAAAAGTAATAAAAAAGTCAGATGGGTCAATATTAGTTAGATGAGTAGTGAAGATGAAGTAGATCCGCATATGTAGGACGCGTTTGGCGGCTGCGTCGCGAGCGCATCCATGAGCCTGGCCCGTGGGAAACGCGCGCATGCGCTCTCCGCTGTCTTGGTAGCGATGGCTGATTTTGCGGCGGTTGCATGTGCGGGCCGGGCGATCTTGGCTTGCTTGCGACTAAACGCAGCGGCTGCGTGTGGTCAACGTATGCGCGGAGCCGGGCTGCGAGCAAATGCAGACCAAACAGACCCGTAGAGAAGTTGAGACGGCGTCCCCGCGTAGGACATGGAAGCGTGATACCAATACGATCTGCATGCATCGAATCGGGACATACCTAATACCTCATTGAGCGAAGCCTGGCCCTAGCCTAAAGCTCACCTAAACATAGACCTAGTTCTGCTCCTGCTCCTAGCTGGACATTATTAAGGCTCGAAAATCGGGCAAGATGGATTGTTTTTATCTACCAAATTGGTAGTCTTGTCGAGCAAGATTTTTTCTTCTTGGCTTATTCTTATTTTTTATGTCTTATATCCATATCGGAAAGTTCAAACGCTTTTATTTGTTAAGAATGTTTTTTCAATCTTGAAACTGCTTGTCAAAACTTTAAAAATAAGTGAAATGATACATGTCACACTCTAAGCCTTTTCGAAAATCCCTTAAAATCTAACTTAATTAGAAGCAAATCAGATCAGTTCAAGAGGACATCTAAATATTCACCTACATGCTAGGGTAGGATGTCGCTTCATTTGTTTGCTTTACTAATTTTCCCCCAAGCATGATGGGTATGCAAGAATGTTCCATGTAGATGCTTCGTTCGCTTCGATGATAAAAGAATAAAAATTGCATCTAGGTCCTTAAATTTGTCCCATGTTTTCTTTTAGATTCAAAACTTTCAAACAGGGGCGGAGCCCAATAGGCCCACCGGGTGTCACGGGACACAGGGTCTAAAAATTTTTTTAGTGAGGATGAACTAGTATGCCCCATGGGTGAACCCCCTGCCAAAAATCAGTGAACCCCTGAAGCTGGGCCGAGCAGCCTGTTCAGCTGGCGTGCGGCAGCAGAGTTGCATCATCTGCATGGGCTGGGCCGTTGGGCTAATTAAGGCGCTGAGCAGCTGTTGATATGCATGTCGCATGGGATTAATGGGAAGCCAGATAGACGCGAGTCACGCCTTAGTATGCGACTGTTGATCTGCCTGCACCGACATCGCTGCAATGGACTGGATGCGACTCGTGACTCGAGGCATCGATCATCAAACGATCACGCCGGCCGCCGTAGCGAGATTTTTCAGGCACGGCTGACGGCTCTACTCGGCGGCGTCACACTTGTATTGGCGTGTCGCGCATTTGCACCGACGCCATAGCAGACGGTTGACGGCTATTTCGCAGAAGCCAGAAGGATCAACCAATTAAGGTGAAGCCAAGCCCAAGCTCGCATCTGTTCAACAGTTCAACTGTTCAAGGCCCGTGTCGATCGGTCTTCGCCTATGCGGTAAGTAACCTGTAACCATCTTCACTCTTCAACTTTCCAATTTCATTATTCCAATCTTGTATTCTTGATGATATAGATGAGAGCAGTAACAAATATATCTTAACATGGCACGAGCAGTGTAAATGTAATATTATAAGTTTATAACTGACTAAATCTCTTTGAACTTTGATGTTTCTTCCATACTCTGCAGAGTTGGAAATTCGGAATTGGGAATTTGAGTTGTCATCGAGGCGTTGATTGAAGCAGAGGCATAGCATATCCGCGTATGTAACATTATCGATGAACATTTGCTCTCTTTTTATGACCTAACAATGACATGTATATTTGTAAGTTGTAACTAAGTTGCCATATATTATGCAAATGATAGGTAAATTAATGGAAAATTTTCTCAAAAGGAAAGCTCCAGATATTGCTACAAATGTTGGGAATTCATGACCTGAAGACATCAATTGGGAAGAGGAAATTAAATTTGATCCAGGTAAAAGGAAAGGGATAGATTGCTATCATCCTAATTACAAAGATGCGGTAAGAAGAAAATACTTGGATAACGGGCCTTGTCAACCTCGGACTTATGATTTCCCATACACACAATTTGGGGATAAAACCAGAAGGTTTAATCCCAAATGGTTTGATGAGTTTGGAAGTTGGCTTGAGTATAGTTAATCCAAAAATAGAGCATACTGCTTTTATTGTTTCTTATTTAGGGACTGCAACAAGAAGGAAGCTGGGTATGATGCATTTGTTATAAATGGTTGGAATAGCTGAAATAAAAAAGCAAAACTAAAAGAGCATGTAGAAGGTGTCAATAGTGTTCACAACAATGCATTTAAAAATTGTACTGATTTGTTAAAAAGAGACCAGCACATTGATGTTGCTATCCACACGTAGAGTGAAGCTGCTAAGATTGCTTATTTCGCTCGACTAAGGGCATCAGTTGATGTTGCTCGTCTGTTATTAAAACAAGGATTACCTTTTTGAGGACATAATGAGTCCAAGGAGTCCTATAACAAAGGTAACTTCTTGAAAATTCATGAGTGGAAATATAGCAAAGATAAAAATGCCGCTAGGAATAGTCTAATGATATCTCCTCCTATTCAGAAGGAAATTGCTCATTGTTTTACAAAGGAAATATTGCAGTCTATTCTAAAGGAAATTAGACATGATGTATTTTGTTTGGTAGTTGATGAGTCCAGGGATGTCTCTTGTAAACAATAAATGGTAGTTGTTTTGCGATATGTTGATAGTTGTGGAATTGTGAAAGAGAGGTTTGTTGGTCTAGTTCATGTAAAAGAGACCACTTCTTCCTATCTCAAGTCTTCCATTGTTTTGCTCATCAACTTCAGTTAGTGGTTGTGGCTGTTATAAGAAAACATAAAGGAATAAGCAACTTCTTTAACATGATCTCTCTCTTGTTGAATGTGGTGGGTAGATCTTCAAAGAGAAAGTATATGGTTCGAGATATCAATCACGAACATGTGCAGAAGGCCTTAGGTTGTGGCCTTATTCAAACTAGGACATGGTTAAATCAAGAGCAATGCCTTCAAGGGCCTGGAGATACTCGTTGGAGTTCTCATTATAAAACTCTTAATAGTTTAGTTGACTTGTTCCCGGCAGTTGTTAAAGTGCTAGAATTTGTGGAAGAAAAAGACAAGGATAGAACAAATAGAGATCAAGCATTGGGTCTTTTAATATACTTGCAGTCATTTTATTTTGTCTTCTATTTATATCTAATGTTGAATATCTTGGTAAGCACAAACACTTGTCACTGGCACTGCAATGAAAGGACCAAGATATTGTGAATGCTATCAAATATGTTAAATCAACTAGGTTGCATTTGTACAACTTTAAAAGAGAAGGATGGGAATCTGTCCTAGGTGAAATATATGCCTTTTGTGAGAAATATGGCATCCCCAAGTTGGAAATGGAAGAAACCTACATTAATCCAAAGAAGCAACGACAAAGAACTAAAATTACCAATAAGCATCGTTATGAAGTGGATTGTTTCAATGATGTTTTTGATTGGCTAAGTGCTTGACAGTCGTTTCAACGAGACCACATCCAATTTGCTTGTTTGATCAACTTCTTTAAGTGCAAGAGACTAATTTCATGATTCCAATTTAGAGAATTTGATGAGCTTAGCTAAACTCTAACCATATGATTTTAATTCTTTGGAATTGAGAGATCTTAACCATAATTTGTGTCTCTACATTGTCGATGTGTTATCGGATGATAGATTCTCCAACATACAAACTATTTGTCAGGTTTCTCAGAAAATGGTGGAGACAAAGAAATATATATGCTATCCTTTGGTTTACCGACTTTTGAAACTAGTATTGGTATTTCCTATCGCCATAGCTACTGTTGAGAGATGCTTTTCAGCCATGAGAATAGTAAAAACATATTTGTGCAATCGCATAGGCGATGAGTTCATGAGTGATAGCCTCATTTGTTACGTAGAGAAAGAAGAACTGAAGAAAGTCACCGATGATGCTGTCGTTGATCATTTTATGAATTTAAAAGAACAGAAATACTAAAAGGTAATGTATCTATTTTATTTGATTATTCTATCTTTATTCTTCATAACTTTAATTCGTATTGCTCTTTTTTCTAGGCTATTGAAATTGGATGATATATTTTACCAATGTCAGCCATCTTTTGCCGATGACTCCACTTTTAATTTCTTTCCCTTGCAACAATCATTCACTGTTTTTAGTTGGTTTCTTCATGTTGGTAAGCATTTTCACATTTTGTTGCTACTTCTTTATAATTGTACATCTTCATTGGTTTTAATGGTAGTATGGTACTAAATTATCAATGTTCATAAATAACTATACATGATATTATATGTATACACATATATGCTAGTAAAGTGGTGAACCATGATAGTTTTTGCTCTAATTACGCCCTCTGCTTCCAAACTAGATATTTAGATATACGAAATTGCCTAACCCTTTTGATTAGGTGCAAAATGGTATGGAGTGGCCGGTTTTGATAACGTGGACCGCCTAATCAACACAATATGTCGCCGTAAATGGTCAAGTGTCATCGTAAATCCATTACAAAACTAAAATTCATAAAAATTAGAAAATCCTAAAAGCAATAAAAAAAATTAGAGAGTCATAAAAACTATACATAAATTTTTCTTAGATTTTTTTAGGAATTTTCAAAGTTTTCTATGTTTTTGGGAATTTGTTGACTTTTTTAGATTTTAGATTTTTTTATTTTTACGATTTTTTGAAAAAATTTTAGGGCTTTTTAATGGATTTTAGGATTTTAAAAAGAATTTAGGATTTGTTTTTGATTTTTTAGAATTTTCAATTTGAACTCAATTTTTAATGGATTTAGAATGTCATGTGACCGTTTGTGGCATGTGACTAGACGGTCTATGTCACCAAAACCGTCCTCTATATAGCACTTTAGACCTAATCAAAACGGTAATATAATTTGTGTAACTAAATATCTAGTTTTAGAAATTTTAGACCTACCTGAAAATACGAGACAACTTAAGAGATCTGCGGTGCAATTTATTTAAAAAAAAATAGTGGCCAACGTGGGAGAGGTCGATCCCTATGTTTCTACGGATGCGTCGCCCATCACGGACACGTTCCCCTATTGGGCCACGTTGTCCAAGCTACCCTAGCCTACTATCCTAGGGATTTGTATTCTCTGCCGTTGTACTTCTCTGCCGTGTCTCGGCCATTCACCTCACAGATTAGGTACAGTGATCTACAGTAACTCTGTAAAGCAGAAACGGTACTATTTGATGGTACTGTGTGCTACAATATTTTTGCCACAGTGCTTATGCTACAGTGCTTTGCCGTTTCACACATAGATCACTGTGCGGCTCTGTCTTTGCCAATGCGCTCTCCATCGGCAGTACAAATAGTCAAATAGTGGCCGCTCAAGTGCCCATCAAATCAAATGAACACTTGGCACTTGGCAGGCAAGAATCTTGTAAGTTGGGGTGCACATTTTGGGGTTAAACAGTCTTTCACGGCTACTTCAAATTTCTACTCTATAACACTATTCCCTATACACTCTATTCATCCAATAAAATTCCTTTACACTTTACACTACACTCTAAAAGATTTATTTCCTCCGGCACCTACTCTATCCCTAAAAAATCGATTAGATAAACAGTGTTATATAGAGTGTCTGCTAGAGATGCTCTAATTTGCCGCTCGCAATTCCTGTGAATCGTTGTCCCACCAACGATGATCTCGACTCCACGGTTTTTAAATGCTTTGGCTAATATTCGTAGGCTCGTAGCTAATCGGCCCATCGGCACCTAGCTAGGCTTGTGCATGCATGCATGTCGAGCTCACATGCATGACCACGAGGCTTTAGAGCAAACGTTGGCAGGGGAAACCATGCGTGGATCGCATGGGCTGCTTCTTCTTGGAGATCGCGTGCATGCATGGGTACGAGAGTATTTCGTAGAGAGTACGTACATGCATGCAACATTGAGACATGCTGGACCGGAAAAAAAAACTCAGTTACCTAGGCGTCCCAATCTTTACGGCGTATATAGTGAGAGCTTCCATTCGTAAATCTTCATAAGTAATAACTAATGATACCAACCAAGACCATGGTTTCAACCAAAATAGAGTTATAAAACTGTGCCAAAACTTTGTATCCAAATGCCTCCAAGTTTTTTAAACCATGATATTTTCATAAACTAGAGTTTTGTCTTAGAAGTATGAAAAAACTATAATGCCAAAAAGACCCTTATAATGTATGCATATAAAACCATGATTTCAACTAACACCATCTTAACCTTGGTTTTTCTTGAATTTACAAGTTGTTTGTTTGCATGATTGTTGTGGGTGTCACCCCACCTAACGTAAAAACAGGCTGCCCAGTCGCGATCCAGCGACCCAAGACAACTTCGATGAAACTCTCGTGCTCTCTCTGTAACGCCAGGATGGAAGGAACGCTACACTTGGACCGAAGAACTCCGTGCATTATCTGCGTCGCCTCCCTTATATAGGGGCGGGATTGTACAGTACCATGCAATAGCGGTCTCTTTTCTTACAGACCCCGACCAAGGACCCGCGGGTCATTTCCTCACTATTTTACATGCTTTGCCCCCCACCTGCCCTCACGCAAGGGGCATCAGGGTCATCCCGTAACACATTAGCCATACTCTTTACGGCTTTACCCTCCTAAAAGACTCCCACTACGGGTCATATGAGGAATTGCATATATGCGACAGTTACAGACCAGACTATGCCCACCTGACATCCACTCGGGTACCCTGACAAGGCGTCAGACTTGTCGACGCTGCGTCGCCTGCTCATGCTGTTGCGGGCGGGACATTCGCCCGCCACCCTTCGACACGTCGCTCTTCCTCGAGTTCGCGGGCGTTAGCTCATGCGAGCTTCCCGGCCCGGGCTTGCTCCTCGTCTGCTTCATGCTCCGCTTAGCCTCACAGGCCAAGCCCCGCCTCAAGCGTCTCTACTACCCGTCTTCGTTATCCACAGCCGCTTATGCGCCCTCCGCCGCTCGCCCTCGGCCGCCCAGCCTTGCACGAGCCGCTCCGCGATTCGACCTCGCGCTCTCTCTTAGCGTGTTTCGGCCGCCTTGGAAAAACAGAGAAGAGGGGGGCGGAGGTACGCCGGGGACGGACCCTTCCTTCGCTCCCAAGTCCGAGGGGGTACCTATCTCTGGCCTACAACAGGAGCCCCTCATGGTTGAGGGCTTGCTTTGCCATGTCCTTGGCCATGCCACAAATAGGCCTGAGCCTTTATACTCCCTTGGGTATGTGGAGTGAGTTTCCCTTTACCGGGCGCCTGACGGTTGCGCTTCCCAAGACCTTAGGCGCGCTTGCTTGCATGATGGTCTTGCGCCGTCGGCCATCGGCGAGTCACGTCGCCCTGTCCTGTCATATGTCAGCAATTACTCATTACGCCTCTTAGGGTTCCGCGCCGTTGCAAACCACCCATTAAACCACGACGCGCACGCCTCCCCCTTTTGCGGGATTGGCGCCAGGTGTAACCATCGAGGACCAAGGCTGAACGCGCCTCCCCCTTATAACTACGGGGTCCTGGGAGTGAGGGGTCCCGTTCCTCTTTGCTTTCGTCCCCAGCTCCTCCTTCTCGTCTTCCTCTACTCCGCCGCGCCTGCATCCGGCTCGCAGTTCTTCCTTCACCGATGGCCCCCCACCGCGCGTCGCAAGTGAAACCGGTCCTGAGTGAGGAGGATGTTTGCCGCTTATCCCGGCGTTAGGCGCCATCCTGGGCCAGCGATGGACGCTCTGGCGGCGGAGTTCGGCGTTCGCCGCTCTTCCATGCGAGCTCCGGGTCGGGAGGAGACGCCCCGCCCTCGAGCTGACGAGGCGGTGGTGTTTGCTGCTTTCTTGGAGGCGGGGCTCCGTTTCCCCACCGCACCGCTGGTGGCGGAGGTGCTGCAGTTCTTCAGGGCGGAGCTCTCACAGCTGACGCCCAACGCCATCGTCCGCATGGCGGTGTTGGATTGGGCCTTCCGCCCCGCCCATGTTATGCTGACCGGGCGTCCCGCCCATGTCGTGCTGACCGGGCGCGTGTTTTCCCTCGTCGAGGACGCTTTCTGGCAGCCCAAGCAACAAAAGGCCGGCGACGGGGGCCAGCGGTCCTGTTTCGGCTCACTGAACTTTCAAACGAAGCGTCCTCTGGTGAAGGAGATTCCCGTCGCCGCCGCCAAGGGGAAGTGGGAGGCCGGCTGGATGCAGCATTGGTATTACCAGGCGCTTGACAATTTGGACTTGCCTCTCCGCACTACCATGGGCCCCGTACGAGCAATCCGGTCGCCCAACCTGGAGGCGACGGCCGAGGAGGCCGGGCTCCTCGCGTATTTGAAGACCCTCCGCCGTCAGAGTACCATGCGTGACCTGGCGGAGGAGTTCTGCCTCTGCCGTTTCGAGCCCCTGGCGAGGGACCCCGCCGTCACCTTGGAGTGGTCCGCGGACGGTTCGTTGACCGTCTACCGCCCTAAGGACTCAGAAACCGGGCGCGGGCGGCGGAGAGGCGAGCGAAGGGCTATTGGGCCCTGCCGCCCATGGTCTACGAGGTCTGCTGGAGGCGGCGGGCGGCGTGGCGATCCCCGTCGCTCAATGGGGCTTCGAGAGGCCCCCCTTCCTCGGGGTGCCGGGGGCTCCCCTCAGCCGAAGAAGCGGGCCCGGGTGATCGCCGCCCGCCCGCTGCAGGCCGTGCTCCCCTCGGACAAGAGCGGCGGTGCGAGCGAAGACGATGATAATTTGGACACCGACGGGGAGGAGGAGGAAGAGGAGGAGGCGGAGGAAGACGAGCGAGACTCTTCCGTCTCCGCCGCGGCGATGTCCTCTGCTCCGGCGCGTGCTGGCGGCCTCTCCCATGGGGCCGGCCCGTCCGGGGCGCGCTCCCCCGGGCTCTCCTTCTTGAACATCCCCGGGGTGGAGTTCGTGGACCTCGACGACGACGCGGAGGCGAGCAGCCCCGCTTCGGAGGCGGTGCATGTCCCCTCTACGGCACCCGCCGTCTCCCCGGGGGTGGAGCGCGAGATCCCTCCGGGAGGGCCGTCGGCACGCGGCCAGAGAGGGTGCGCGCCATCTATGCGAGCGCCTCCGTCCCTGATACCCCTCCCGGCGCCGAAGGTCTGACTCCCGAAACTTTTCCTATGAGCTCCTTAGGCGGCATCGATCTTTCTGGGCTTGATCTGAAGGCGAACACAGGGGAGGGGACGTGGAGATGACGGGCGCGGCGGCGGGTGCCGGACCTCCTGCCGCGGGATCGGATGCTGGGCTTCCCGCCCTCGCCGAGGCGGGCGGCGCCAGGGCTTTAGGCCCGGCCACGGGCGACGCTCCCCTAGGGGCCGGAGCTTCCACCGGCGAGGGGGTCTCTTCCTCCGGGCCACCGACTCTTGAAGGCAGGCCGGAGGCTCTCCCGGTTCCTCCGCCGCTTCCTCCGGCCTCGGTGCGCCCGGACTCTTCAGCCCTGCCTCAGGGCTCCGTCGGAATCCGAGGCGACTCGAGGCCTGCCGGTTTGATACCTCAGGGCTCTCCCCCCTGGACTTCCATAGTCGGGCTGCGACAGCCTCAAAGATCGAGGAGGATCGCAGGCCTTCTTCCGAGGCGGAGTCCTCACCTCTTCGGTGGCATCAACGACCACGCTGCGTGACGCCGCCACCGACTTCTTCATGAAGGTTCCCCATTCTGCCGCTTCCTCGCGTGCCCCTCCGCGGGCCTTACTCCACCGCGCCGCTGGCGCTTTGCTTTTTTCGCAGGTGCCTTCGTGGCATGGAGGTGTCTGGCGGTCTTGGTGAAAACCCGCGACTACGTCCAAGTGAATCGGGAGCTCGACGAGGCCCGGCGGCGCGCGGAGGAATCAGACGCGGAGAGGGCTCGCCTGGAGGGTGCTCTGCGGTCCTCCACTGAGACTCTGGCGAAGATGCAGGAGGAGTTAAGCCAGAGCCGAGACCTGGCCGCTCGGAACGCGGAGCTGGAGGACCTTGTTTCCACGATGAAGGCCAGCCTCGCAGCCGCGGAGCAAGCTCGCGTCGTAGCCGAGCGGAACGAGCAGACGAAGGAGGGCCGCATCGAAGAGTTGAAGGACCTCCTGAAGGTGGCGGAACTCGCCAAGGAGATGCTTAAGAAGGCCGCGGAGGAGCATCCTCGCCAGCTTGCCGCCGCTAAGGGCGAGGCTCAGATGAGCCTTGTCAACGCGCGTCGAGCGGAGGAGCGTTGCGAGACCGCCCAGAAGTTGTTGGAGACCCTGACTCTTGGCATTCAAGGGGCGATCGACGCCTTCCTTCAGCAACTCCCTCACCTCGGGATCGACGCATCGAGCCAAGATCCTCGCGGTTCGGGCGCGAGGCCATCAAATTCCTCGAAACTCATTAGCTCTTGAAGCTCGCCGGCCTTCGGTAGCCATTGCGCCCGCCTGGGGTCTTTGAAGACGGCGCAACTCCTTGAAGCTAAGGGCTGCACACACGTCCAGGAGCACTTCGGTGCTACCTCCGCAGCCGCGGGCCACCCGGGGTTCTCTGACATCGCGTCGGCGGGGTAGGCTTCTCCTGCCGCAGCCCGCTTGGCCTCTCGCTTCATCTCCGACTTCTGGAATCATCATGGCGAGGCGACGGCGGGGGAGTCCGTGCGGTGAGCCCGAGCGGCGCTGAGCGCCCCGAAGGCCGCGGCTAAGGCGGGCTCGTCCAGCGAGGCTAAGGGCAAGGAGAAGCAGCCTCTCTCGTAACTTGTATCTTGTCTTCCCCCCTTTTCGTGTAAACCTTTCGTCTGTAATCGGACCTATTTAGCATATTTGCTGTGCCCCGCGACGCTTGGTCCGCTCCAACATTTTTCTCTTTTTGATTGCTCCGCTCGAATCCCTCGGGGGCCGGAGGGAGAACCCGCGGTCTTAGTACAATGTTCTTACGGCGCTTCGTTTTTTGCCCGCCCATTTATGATAGCGCGCGTGGTTGTGGCACGTCTTCGGGCTCCTGGGCCAATGGAGGCTCCTTCGACGCTTCGGTTTCACCTACCATTTATGATCGTGCGCGTGGTCGCGGTGTTTGGGGCTCCGTGTCCCGCCTTTCCCCAGCAAGGCTCGCTTCGGCTTCCGAGGTCCCTTAATGGCGGGCGGCCGGCTCGGCTGGCCCATTCGCCGTATAAATATGTCTTCTCCGGCGTCCCCAAAAGCATCCCTGACCCCGGTTCCTAAGTGCGCCGCCATGTCCCAGCTCTCCGGCTTCTCGTTCCTTTCTTCGATCATTTCTCTTCCCGACCTCAGCGACGGCACGGAGCTGGCCGGAGCTCTCGACGCAAGGCTCGCCGCCGAGGTGGGGAGTGAGGCGTCGTCGGCGGCGGGCGCCGCAGTAACGCGGCCAACCCGTCGGGCCTGTTCTTCCGGGCGCCGACGCCTTGCACCCGATCATCGTCTCCGACGGAGAAGATGATGACGTCATCCTCCGGCGCCGCCGCTCTCTCCTACTAGCTCCGTCGGAAGCAATGACGTGCCGGTGGTGAAACCGACCCGCCTCGGGCATGCTCGCTTCCGCCAGGCGCCAGGCGGGAAGAAGGCCCACTGACCTTCGAACAGCCAGATTAGATGATGGTCTAGGCAGCCCCTAGGGGCTTTTGTATTATTTTATCTCCTCCGAACAGAATGCCATTGTCTTTGCTCTGAGAGTTGGTGTCGAAGGGGTGTTTGTCTTGTGTGCATGTTGCTTGTTTCGAACGACAACCGCCAGGGCGCGGCCAAGCGTCCGTAGCGAAGGTAACGCGTTAGGCTTAGCTAAGCGCAAGTTCGTCGACACGAAGGAGCGGGTGGGACGTTAGCCTGACCAAACGCTCGCGGCGAAGGTAGCGCGTTAGACTTAGCTAACCGCGCGTTCGTCGATGCGAAGGAGCTGGTGGGACGTTATCCCGACCAAGCGCTCACGGCGAGGGTAGCGCGTTAGACTTAGCTAACCGCGCGTTCGTCGATGCGAAAGAGCGGGTAGGACGTTAGCCCGACCAAGCGCTCGTGGCTAAGGCAGCGCGTTAGACTTAGCTAACCGTGCGTTAAATCGTCACGAAGCGGCGAGTGGGGCGTTAGCCCGACCAAGCGCCAGATGCGAAGGTAGCGCGTTAGACTTAGCTAACCGCGCATTCGCCGGCGCGGCGAACGGGTGGGGCGTTAGCCACCAAGCGCTTCGTGGCGAAGGTAGCACGTTGACTTAGCTAACCGCTGTTAAATCGGCGCGGCGAGCGGGTGGGGCGTTAGTTCACCAAGCGCTTCGTGGCGAAAGCGCGCGTTAGACTTAGCTAACCGTGACGCTCGCCGTCGCGAAGGAGCGGTGGGGCGTTAGCGGACCAAGCGCTGCGTGGCGAGCGGCGCGTTAGACTTAGCTAACCGTGCGTTCGTCGATGCGAAGGAGCGGGTGGGATGTTAGCCCGACCAAGCGCTCGTGGCGAGGGCAGCGCGTTAGACTTAGCTAACCGTGCGTTCGTCGATGCGAATGAGCGGGTGGGACGTTAGCCCGACCAAGCGCTCGTGGCGAGGGCAGTGCGTTAGACTTAGCTAACCGTGCGTTCGTCGATGCGAAGGAGCGGGTGGGACGTTAGCCCGACTAAGCGCTTGTGGCGAGGGTAGCGCGTTAGACATAGCTAGCCGCAAGTTCGCTTTCTTCAATCGCACCACACTGCATGCACAGGGACAACGAAATTTTACGTGGAAACCCCCGAAGGGGAAAAAACCATGGGTGGAGGCGCTAATCGGCCCCCAGTTATAACTTTTTCCTTCATTGACAGCCATGTGTACACGCTTTTTTTTTTGTGAAGTACATTCGAATAGTGACATTATGGGTAGAACTTCTTGAGCGCGTCGGAGTTCCAGGTCCTTGGTACGTCTTTGCCATCGAGGGTGGCGAGCTTGTGAGCCCCCTTCGCTGTGGACTCCTTGATGATGTACGGGCCTTCCCATGTGGACTCCAGCTTGGCGAACGTTGGGGTTGAGCGTTTGAGTACCATGTCCCCCGGTATCTGGTCTCGTTTCCTGACTTTCTTGTTGAAGGTCCGCGTCGAAGCTTTGGCGTAAACCTTCATGGTAATGAGGGCTTGCAGTTGTCCTTCCTCCGTCAGGTCGTGTGTGATGTCCGCCATTTCCTGTATTGGGCCCTTGATGACACGAAGGGATTTTGCTTGAATCTCCGCGGGAGGCGGCCTCTTCTCCGAAGACTAGTCTCAATGGGGAGAAACCCGTGGGCGGACGCGAGGTGTCTTGCCCAGAGGACCTTCGGTAGCTCGTCAGGCCATGCGCCCTTCGCTACATTGTGAAGCCGTTTCTTGATGCCATCCAACAACAAGCCATTGGCTCTCTCAACCGCGCCATTCGACTGCGGGTGCCCAACTGACGCGAAGCAGATTTTCGCGCCGATGCTCACGCAATACTCCTGGAATTTCCTCGACTCGAATTGGGTTCCATTGTCCGTGATTTACCTCGTGAGAACCCGTACTGCATACGATTGTTTTCCAGAGGAATTTAGTTGTGGCTTCGGCTGTTATCTTCACTACTGGCTCCGCTTCGATCCAACGGGAGAAGTAGTCGATGGCGATGATCACGAACTGTAAGCTCCCTCGGGCTTTGGCCAGCGGACCAACGATGTCGATTTCCCACTTTGCGAAGGGCCAGACCGGGGGCACTGGGTGCAATTCGCTAGGCGGGGCTTTCTTTTGCTTAGTCATCCATTGGCAAGCGTGGCAATGCTTGACCAGATGCTCCGCATCCTGCAGCGCTGTCGGCCAGTAGAGGCCCATTCTGAACACCTTGCCTGCGAGGTTCCTCGGGGCTTGGTGCGCCCCGCAGGTCTCTTCGTGTACATCGCGCAAGGCTTCGATTCCTTCTTCCTAGGATATGCAGCAAAGCCACGGCGCGCAGAGCCCTCCGCGGAACAGGAGCCCCTCGATTATGGCATACTTCTTCGCTCGGGCCTCGAGCCGCTTGGCCTGTGCTTCGTCTTGTGGGAGGCAGGGTTTCAAAAGCCGATTTGGACCCCGAAACCGTCGTCCTGGCGGGGCGGTTTTTCGCCAAAACCACCAAAAACCGCCAAAACCGATAAAAACCGTGCAAATTCAAAATCAAATGGGAAAACAGGCCGGGCGGTTTCCCGGCGGTTTTTGGGTAAAAACCGACCCAAAAACCGCCGGAAAAACTAGAAAACCATGGAAAAAAAAGGAAAATAGGTCTGAAAAAAATTTTAAAAATTGGGAAAAATCATAGATGGGTGAGATATATGTGTTTGTAATTTGTTTAATTATGGAAAAATTTTGGAACAACCTTTGATAAATATATGTCATATTGAACATGTGAATATGAAGTCAATAATTTGAATAAGGTAGTTTCCAACAAAAATATCAATACGAAGTCAATTTAAACATATGAATTTGAACATATCAATATGAAGTCATAATGTGATATGGATGGTAGTTTTTAACAAAAATTTTGGCATGACCTATGCTAATTACTTGACTGTATATGCAATAATGCATGTTAATCAACTTCACTCTCCTAAACACAATTAGGGGTCTTAATTTAAAATTTTGCTTCATACAAACCCTTCTAAAAACCATCTAGTTTTTTATAAGATTTGTTCTTAATTTTTTTTTAAAAATCAAATTCAAAGTCAAATTTTTGAATTTGCCCGGGCAAAAACCGGCGGTTTCTCAAACCGCCGGCCAGCGGTTCGGCGAGAAACCGCCGGTTTTTGCGGTTTTTCAAACCCTGGTGGGAGGGTGCCATCGAGAAGGTAGTTGTGAATTTCGTCCCGCCAGTCGTTGCTGGCCGCTGGGGTTATAATGTTGACCTGGGAGGCTATGGAAGGGGCCCGGAGCACCTCCAAGAATACGGTCGGAGGTAAGGCACTTCCGGACCCCGCCGCCTTTGCTAGCTCGTCGGCCCGCTCGTTTTGCGCCCGTGGAATCGCACGTATGGAGAACCCATCGAAGGTTTTTTCCATTGCCCTGACCACCTCGACGTATCTCTGAAGTTGCTCGTCCTTGACCTGATATTCCTTGGAGATGTGTCCTTCGATGAGCTTCGAGTCAGTTCTCGATGGCGCTACCGCACCCATGGCTTTGGCTTTGCGAAGCCCGGAGGAGTGCTTCATATTCGCCGTATTGTTTGTTGAAGGAACTCCGCTTTGCCGCGAACTTCGGCGGCTTCTCCACCGGGGCCGTGGCGATGGCGTTACACCCGCACTATGGACCCCCAGATCTGTCGGAGTTGATTTAGCCATCGTCCCGTCGCCGTTGTTGCCGGTCGGTCTTTGGCGAAGTCCACTTCGCGACGAAGTCGGCCAGGACCTGGCTTTTGATTGCGGTGCGCAGTACGATGGTTAGCTTGAAGGGGACGAGCTCGACCGCCCACTTGCTGACGCGGCCCGAGCTTTGCCTGTTTGATAGCATGGAGCTCAGCGGGTACGCCGTAGGTACTTTAATTCGGTTTCCCTGAAAGTAGTGTCGAAGCTTCCTTGATGCCATTAATAATGCGTACGCCAGCTTTTCCATCTCGGTGTAGCGCAGCTTCACTCCCTGCAGGGCTTCGGAGACAAAGTATACCGGTTGCTGCTTCCGGGCCAGCCTCTCCGCTAGCGGTCCTCTCTGCAGCCCACATCGTGCAGCATTGATGATGGTGGTATCGCTGACCCCCCGGATTTGGCATTTGATCTTGGAGAAGCGCCGAAATAACTCTTGAGGATTCTCCTTCATACGCCTCCACAAATAACAAGTCGCTCTCCTCCTTCATCCCATCGAAGTTTCCTTGAAGTTGCTCTTCATCTTGGCGCGAGTGGGGCCACTTCGATGGAGCCCGCTCGAGGGAAGAGTACCACGAGAGGCGATACCCTCGAGAGCCGTGAGCGCCCTTGGCCTTGATGTCATCATCTCCCCTGCGGCTTCTCTACGGCGGTGTCGTACACGGAGGAACTCTCGAGATCCGCCTTGCCGTTATACGGCTTGATGGTGGGGAGCTTAAAGTTTCTGAAGGCCACCTTTTTGCGCGAACTGGCGCAGAGGGTTGGGGTCGTCGTCGTTCTGGTTATCCTCGCGTCGTCGGGAGAGTACCTCTGGTCCGGCTTTAGTCTTGAGACACCGTGAGGCTGGGTTCGCTTGTCTCGCAGCGCCGCACCTCTGCCATCGGCTTTTCGTTGGCCTCCATCACGCCCGCACGTTGGGGTCGGCGTTTCTGCGACTCGGGCCTCTCGCAGGCGGCTCCTCCCTGCGGCGCCCGCCCGGCCGGCCGGTGGTTCGACGCTTCCACCGTCCCTCTCCAGTCTTGGCGGTCGCCGACGCCCGCCACTGCGCTTAACGCCGGGCGCTGCGAAGTCACCGAACGGCAGCGGCGGGCGCACCTCGAGGGCGCCTCGGCGCTGGGGCCCGATCCTCCTCGTCTTGCACTGCAGCGATCGCGTGTTGGCTCCTCAACGACCTCCCCGATTCTCCGCTGCGGCCCTGCGGTAGCTCCTTGGGGCGTGGTCGCGCCTTCCTCTTCGGCGGCATGATTGTTGGCGACTTCGTTGTCGAACAGCTTAAGCGATGGCTTTCTCTATGTCGATCCCCACGACGGCGCCATCTGTTGTGGGTGTCACCCCACGAACAGAACACGTGGTGCCCGGTCGCGCGATCCGCGCACCCAAGACAGCTCGGTGAAACTCTCGTGCTCTCTCTGGTAACGCTCGTGGATGGAAGGAACGCTACACTTGGACCAGAAGAATCCGTGCATTATCTGCGTCGCCCTCCCCTTATATAGGGGCGGGATTGTACAGTACCATGCAATGGCGGTCTCTTTTCTTACAGACCCGACCAAGGACCCGCGGGTCATTTCCTCATTATTTTACATGCTTTGCCCCCCCCACCTGCCCTCACGCAGGGGGCATCGGGGTCATCCCGTAACACATTAGCCATACTCTTTACGACTTTACCCTCCTAAAAGACTCCCACTACGGGTCATATGGGGAATTGCACATATCGGCGATTCTGAACCAAAATCGTGCCCACCGACATCCTCTGGTACCACGACAAGGCATCGACTTGTCGGCGCATCTCCTGCTCGCTCCTGCTTCGCTGGCGGGGACATTCGCCCGCCACCCTTCGACACGCCGCTCTTCCTCGAGTTCGTCGGGCGTTAGCTCATGCGAGCTTCCCGGCTTGGTCTTGCTCCTCGTCCCTTCTCATTGCTCCGCTTAGCCTCACAGCATCTCGCGCCTCCCCAAGCGTCCTCTCTTGCCCGTCTTCGTTATCCACATTAAACGCTTGCGCCTCCATTGCTCGCCTCGCCGCCAGGCCTTGCACGAGCTTCGCTCCGCAGTTCCCGACCTCCGCGCTCTCTTTCTTAGCATGTTTCGGCCGCCCTGGAAAAACAGAGAAGAGGGGGGTGGAGGTACGCCGGGGATGGACCCTTCCTTCGCTCCCAAGTCCGAGGGGGTACCTATCTCTGGCCTACAACAATGATTTGTAGATGCAAAACTTTGACCAAATATAATGAATAAGTACAACATAACACTAACCAACTGTCAAAGGTAGAAAAAAAGAGGTGTGAAGTGGAGTTAAAAAACTTTAAAAAACCATAATTTCAACCAAAACAGAGTTACAATACTGTACCAAAGCTTTGTATCCAAATACTTCCAAGTTTTCTAAACCTTGGTATTTTCACAAACCAGACTTTTATGTCGAAACTATAAAAAAAAAATATTTCCAAACAGGCCCAGATGTCTTTAACACAACAACCTGCTACAAATGAATTTACCCAAATATATCTGCATGGAGAAGACACAACAAGTTGCTACAAATGAATTTACCCGAAACACACTATGGGCACTCTTAGTGCATTGTTTCTATAAGTCGTTTTTAAATATGTCATGTCATATAGAAACATATATAGATACAACGCTTCCAATGCGCTTTATTTAGTAATTAATTTATTCATTTTCTTTTATTTCTATTTATAAGCCCTATAGAAAACGACGTAACACCCGTAACGCCCCTAGTGAGGATTTCTTCTCGTTTCCTTCTCTTGTTCTAAGATAGAAACCGTTTCTTATATAAGAAATGACTCTGCTCTCTTCCCTCATTAATTACTCTCCATCTTAGCAATCCATCCTATATGGTAGTTATAGAAACGGCTCATGTCGTTGTATTGGGAGTGCCCAATGCATCATATATCTGCATTGGGATAAGCTAGTGTTATGAGTTTGTGTGACCCTCGCTAGTAATACAAATTTAGTAAAATAGGAAATTAAACCAAATAAATAAAAAACATCCTTGCTAATCGAACCTTCCAAAAATACAACATACTAAAATAAGAAAGCAATGTAAATAAATGTAAAATATTCTTATGATGTGTATGGACCGTTGGATGAAAGAGTGATGGATATGGTGGAGGCAAAATGCTCTAACACCACCACCACATGGCTCTTTTTTAATAGAATAGATTATGTTGAGCTCGGCAAGAGTACTTGCATGTCCAAAATGAACTATATTTGTGAAAATAATTGTGGGTATTTTAACATGCCATGGACCTTGCTGGATGGGACAAATAGAATTCAATTCGACTTCAAACCTTCCCACCTTCAAATTACTTATTTCAACCGACTTAAGTGAAAAAAGATCCTAGAGTTAAGAAGAGGGTTGAATTGGGTAAAAGATACAATTTTTAATTTTATTCTTCTTGATTAAGGCAACAAAATTAAAACTTTCTTCTACTCTAGGTAATAACAAGCAATCAAGAACACTCAAACAACTAGCACCTAACAAGATAAGCTAATAAACAACACATAAGCAAGTGGAAGTAAATAGCACAAAGTAAGAGTAAGGATCAAGGGATGCTCATGGTGTTTTTTCCGTGGTTCAGGATTGCTCCCTACATCCACGTTGTAGCACTCCTACAAGGAGTATAGCTTCCACCTAGGGCTCGTCGCTAGAGCCTAGGCGATCCACTCGGGGTAGTCGATGTGCCACTCCTGCAGGGAAGACTCCCAAATTCCCTCACAAGAACGTAGCCTTGGCTCCCACAAAAACTTCTTGAGAACTCAAGACCACCACCACTTGCCGTCTCGGAGATGGCCTCCAAGAGTAGCAAGCTCAATGAAGATGAGTTGATCGCACAAATCAACATCCACTTGATGCACCGACGAACTTGGGCTCAATCCTATCAAAGATTGGCTAAGAATCACTCAAAAAATGCTTCTTACTCTCCTTGGGACCCTAGCAACTAAACCTGGACGAGCAACCCCAAGGAGGAGGTCTTCAGCCCTTATTTATAGCCCCAAGTTCGAAAACTAGCTGTTAGAAAAACGACAAGTCGGAAAATGCACACGGCAGAGTGGTCCGTCAAAATGTCGGACCGTCCAAAGCATACACACGGCGGACCGTCCGGCGCAACGGCGGACCGTCCGCCCCGGCCAAAACAGGCAGAAACCTCGGAAACCACCCGCTCTACCAAAAAGGTCCGTCGTGCATCGAACCAACGAGACGGACCGGCCGCCACAATAAAAAAAAAACAGGGACCCAAAATACTTGAAACAACCCTCTTTGCCAAGGTGGTCTGCCACGCACCAGACCACTTTGGCGGACTGTCCGCCATGCACAACGATAGACCACCAACACCTCACCTAGGTTCCAACTCGACTCAAAACCTTTCCTAAGGTCTCTAAGGCTTGGAAAACTCAACCTAGGTGCATCAAATAGAGATTAACCATGCGATTGCCACACTTTCCCTAACCCCCCTTGAGAGTACGGCAAAATCGAAAACAAAAAACCTATATCTAAGGATGCCATAACCTCTTCGGCCATCCTCTAAACAAATATACTTGGTCTTCCGCACTTGATGCCGTAACAAAAGAGCCCGGGGTTACAAAAAATCCGAGAACACCTCATTTGTCTTCACTTTGTCATTAGCACTAAAACTTCACCAAACATGAGGGCAATAAGAAATCCAACATTTAGTATATACGAGACGAGCAAAAGCAAGCCTTCTAACCCTTTGGAAAGTCATGGAATAGTGTACATCATCCAAAAATGCAGTGGAAACCACAAATTCATCAACTTAGGCCCTATTCTCCTTAGCTTATCTGTCTCATTCTAATCTGCTAATTTGACTTATCTCGTAACTTCGAGAATTTCCCGAGGTGACCTCGAGAGTCGGATGTCCTTGGTTTTTAGGATTTAGCAAGCTTTTAGATACGTCTACGAGATAAAAATAAAACGGATTCAAAAGTAATAAAAAAGTCAAAAGTCAATATAAGTCAGATAAGCCACGAAATAAGTCAGATAAGACGCGGCTTATCTTAACTTATTTGACTTATTTATTACTTTTTGAATCCTTTTTATTTTTATCTCGTAGGTGTGCCTAAAAGCTCCCTAAATCTTAAAACCAAGGGCATCCGACTCTCGAGGCCACCTCAAAAAATTCTCGAAGTTACGAAATAAGTAAAATTAGCAGATTAGAATGAGACAGATAAGCTAAGGAGAACAGAGCCTTAATCGAGTCTCGGACGTTGCACACTTTGCGAGTGCACGTAGCGTGCAATATATATATTGACATGACCTTCTATAGAAAGTTCCAACTGATGGATGTCTAATTTATCGGACAATATGTGATATGCTTTCCAAATACGTGTTTGTTGCTTCATGGGCTATCGGAACTAGCCGCGCAAATGTTTTAATAATTAAACTAGACGTATATAATTGATGTTTAGTTCCCCTTTTGATCGAAAGAAACACATATACAAGTTAGCTCTCTCTCTCCTTACGCAACATTTGCTCTTCTTTCCGGTGTGGTTTCATCACCTCCCACTCCAACTACGCCAAGCATTGGGTATGCCTGGCTTGAGCTCAGCACGCATGTACCCACCCTCTCAAATATGGAAAATATGAAGTATACAACAATTTCCCATTAAGGTCATGTATGTATGCGACTCTAAAAGAACTTTTATGTTCGTTCAGTTAGGCTTAGGTTTTGTGACTTATGGCTGAGCTAAATGATAAGTTGGATTTGAAAGCTTCTTGAAGCGGTCAGGCCACTTCTTGTTCAATTTTGGAGTGAACGTAGCGAGAGCGGCAGTTCTTCCTAGTATCTTGACCTCCAAGGGTTTATGGGAAGGTTGATATACGTCAGCCTATACATGAATTTCTCATTTCTTATCATAAGCGAATTAGATGATCGAAACATACCCGCAATTTGAAATCCACCGGTCAGTACGGAGACAGGGGATAAGGTCGATGTTAAATCTTGAAGAATGCCGGACGTAAGGCAGACAATATAAGATGATACCTATTCTAGATTAGTTTATGAGAGTTTTAAGAAGTGACTTCGAGATAAAAAAAGACTCGAGAAGTCAAACCCTTTGGTTTTTTTTAAGCAATAAGCCATAAGTCCTCTATAGTAGGATACGGTGTACTAATCCATTGAGAGTGCTTGAACTAATAGATAGGATAAATATCTTTGGTAAGAGACCACTATTTGGCTCTCAATTGTCGTCTCCAATGGCTATCGGTGCCGTTGGATCCACAGTTGCCCCTTTGCAATTCTTGCCTTGTTGGTCATGTTGACCTCCACTCTCCTTCTTTATATATCTTGGTTAATCTGAGTCTACTCTCAAGTAGACCCAAACCTTACATTGACAGAGCGTCAGAGTTTTGAGGAGCCATACGGAGTATAAAAAGTACGAGGTAACATTAGACGAATCAAAATTTAAGTAGGAGAGAACGTACTCGATTACTTGTTAGAAATCTGTTTTTTTTTTCTTTCACTTTTAGCGCGAAGCAACCAATCGTCTGTTGGCTGTAGCTCTGATCCAAGAAGCCTCCATTAATCTAACGACTTTTTGTCCTTTTAGCTCAGGAGCACCAGCTCGCCAACCAATACCATACGTAAAGCAAATAAACTAAACTAGCATAATTTCATATATTATTGTCACTAATTAACATAACTTAATTAATCTAACCCACAATAATTAATGGATTGGGAGGACAAATGAATTCCTAATCTATGATCTATCTATCTACTGTATATGAAATCAAACAATGTTAGGTGAGATGTTTCAACTTAGCTATGAGAGGCTATAATTCTTCTAGTTTATCCTTATATTTCTAATATTATTAGAAAGAGGGGTTGTTTATGATGGTTTCTGCCATCACCACCAACACCCACTGACTGGTGGGCCATCCCATTCCATTTCCCTATGAGGTGAGGGCGTAGAGCAGGATTCCTCAGCCACATCCCAGTTGCGGAAGTTGAGCAGCCAGGAAAGCTCTAGCTCAAGCGTCAACTCCCATAACATCTCCACGTCATCGGTTGCCTTGCAAGGATAGAAGACGCCACCTTGAGCTCTCCTCGAGCATGCATGTCCCTCATTTGCTTCTTGGCCTTGATGTAGTCGCTATGGTCGGCGCCACGTGGCTATGGTACGGACAGGAGGGAGAGGAGCTAGATAGAGTGAAGGAGCGAGGATGCAAAGAAGAATGCGGCTATGTATATATGGACAGAGAATAAAATTAGGGTTAAGATTTCTGGTGTGGGCCGTTGGAGTGGGCTAAACGAGTTTTGATCAGTTGAATGTGCCGAATTAACCCCACAAAAAAGGTTTAAATAGGTTTTGCAAATAGTAAACACTAATGAATTTATTAGTCTTGTTGTAATTGCATATACATATCAAGATTAACCTTATACAACATTAACATTTAAATTGTCTGTATTTAAATTTCCATCATGAATCTTTTTTACGTTGCCTTACGAATTTTTTTCACCTGCTTATTGTAGGCCAATGAAATAATACGGGTCCGTTTGGTTGAAAACCAACTTTACCATATTTTGCCTAACTTTGCCACTTTTTTTTCAAACTTAAGAGTCGGTACGTAAAATGTGACATTTGTTAGCAAGCTTAGTACATCAACCAAACGGACCCTAGTATTTTGTTGGTATCGAAAGCTACTTTTGTTGGTCAGATGCACCAGCCGACGAAAAAATGTTAATTTATCAGCCATCCATTAGGCCTTTTTCGTCTGCATTTCGTCCGCTTTCGACTAATGGAAAAAAACCCCCTATTTCTGTAGTGCACATGCATAACTAAAACTTATACATGTTTATTGAAAGGAAAAAGTGTCAATTTTGTCCCTAAATTATCACCCTTGAGTCATTTTGGTCCCAGAGGTGCAAAACCAGGTGAAATGGGTCCTCGAATTATCAAAACTGTGCCGATTTGGTCATTTGACTAGTCAAACTTAAAGGCAGTTTTAAGTGACGTGGATAGCAAGGAAGAAGAAGAGATATGGGACATGTACTCGTCTAGAGGTGGAAATGAGCCGAGCCCGAGCGAGCCAGGCCTGGCTCGGCTCGGGCTCGTTCGATCGGGCGAGCTGGCTCGGTATACTGACCGAGCCAGATAAGAGCCTTGACTCGGGCTCGCACGGGGCTCGGTGCAGCTCGTGAGCGGCTCGCGAGCGGCTCGTGAGCTTGGGGCAGAACAGGACGGCGGCCGGCTAGAGGGAGAGGTGGAGGCGCCGGACAGCGTTTTAAAGGACGAGGTTGAACAGACGGCGGGCGGCCCGAGACGGGCGGAGGAGGCGGCGCCACGCCAGAGGAGGGGCGGCCGAGCGGCGGCGGCCGCCACCAGATGGATCCGGCGGCGCCGTTGATGACGGGGCTCCTGTGCTTCCTCTGAGCTCTCTGGCAGCCGAGCGGCCTCACCAGCGAGCTTCTCCCGGAGCGAGGCGGCGCCACCGGGCAGCAGGAAGGATGGCCACGCACGCACTCCTCCGTCTCCAGCTGGATGTCGAACTCGATGGCCTTCTTGAGCCCCTGCGCAGCAGCTCCCTTGCTTGCGGCGGGCGGGCCGACAAGCGGGGATGGGCGGGGCCGCGGCACGACCGGGCAGGTGGGCGGAGCGGGCAGGCGAAGCTAGGGTTGGGGATTGGGGATGGGGTCGGGAGCGCCGGAGTGGGAGTGGGGGAGTGGGACTCGGGGATGACGGGGACTAGGAGGGGTCTCGAGCTCTCGCCTCTTGGGCCTCTAGTCTCTCGGGGACTCGGGGACTCGAGGTTGGGGTCGGGCCGGGGGTGCCAGCGGCCCAACGAAGCGAGGTATTTGCTGGAACTTTGGGCTCGTTTCTACCCGGGCCGGGGTTTCGGCCTCTCGAGCACCAGCCACGAGCGAGCCACCTCTGGCTCGGCTCGGGCACGCAAAACGCACCGAGCTGAAGAGGCAGCTCTGCTCGGGCTCGTTTGCGGGTGAGCCGAGCCCGAGCTGCTCGCAAGCCCGAGCCCAAAGTTCCAGCCCTATACACGTCAGTGAAGCCCGCACCAGCGTTGAGGTGGCGGTCCAGCTCAGTGTCTATGCTTGTAAAACTAGCCACATCAGCATCGACGTCATCCAAAAACGCCTTTAAACTGAGTTTGACTAATTAATCAAGGGACTAAATCAGCACGGTTTTGATAATTTGAGAACCGATCTCACCTGATTTTACACCTTAGGGACCAAAATGGAAGGATGATAGTTCAGGACCAAATCGGCACTTTTTCTTTATTGCAAATCAGTTAATTGCAATGCTTGAATGCTAGGCTACACTACTAGAGAATAGGCCTTTAATACCGGCACATCAGTCCCGATTGGACACAAACCGGTACTGATAGTGGCATCAATCCCGGTTCGTGGCTCCAAGGCTTCAATCCCAGTTGGGCTTTGACAACAGCCCCGGTTCATGATACGAACCGGTACTAATAAGTCCTTTGGCAGGCGGGTACAAAACAACTGGCATGGGTGTTCATTAGTCCCGGTTCGTGTTACGAACCGGGACTGATGCCTCGTTTTAGGAAAGTTCAAAAGGAATGCATATCCTAGTTATATCAGAGCGCGTGGAGAGGTGGGTTGGCTTGAAGGGTGAGTGGGTAGTCTTGAGGTCTAAAATCTCGAGGGCCTAGACGTTTATCGAGGGCTCAGAACAAGCCCTCGATATTAATCACTAAATCGCGAGGGCCAAGAACGAACACTCGATAAACATCCATTTTCTCGAGGGCTAAAGCTCAGCCCTCGCGAATACAAGCACCGAACAAACGGCCGACCGGCGTTACTTTTCTCGAGGGTCAACGTTAGCCTCGAGAAACCGTGAGCTGTAGTTCAGTAATAAGACCCGCCAGAATCCCTATTCTGCAGCGGTTCCTATTACTGAACCGCTTGTAAAATATTGCAAGTGGTTCGTAATAGGAACCGCTTGCACAGTACGGGATTCGCAAGCGGTTCTTATTACGAACCGCTTGCAGTGCGCCCCTAATTCTCGAGGGCCAGTTAGATACCCTCGAGAAAACTTTCCCATCCCGCCTCCTCCAATTTTTATAAGCCCCGCCGTACCTCCCCCTCTCCTCTAGAAATCTCTCCCACTCTCTCTCCCTCCCTCCTCCCCTCCAAAAATTTCTCCCATGACCTCGGGCTCGGGCGGCGCGGGCTCGGTGACGCGCTCCTCGGGCGGGGTCCGCCACGGCGAGCTCCGGCGGGAGTGGGGCGGCCACGGAAGCTCCGCGATCTGGCCTCGAAGCGGCGCGGTCCGCCACGGTGAGCAGCGGCGGGCTCGGGACCGCCGGATCAAGCGCGGGCGGCGTGGCGTGGGGCGGCAGCGGCATGGGGGCGCGGCGGGCTCGGGATCGCGGATCCGCCGCGACGAGTGGCGGCGAGCTTCGGGACCGTCGGATCCAGCCTGGGCGGGTGGCGGCAGGCGCGGACGGCCGCGGCGGCGGCTGCGGGCGTCGGACGGCCCGATGGTTGCGGCGAAAGGGAACTGCTGGATCCGGCCGCGGCGGCAGCGGCGGCTGCAGCCTCTCTCTCTCACGGCGAGCGGCGGCGACGACGACGGTGGCGAAGGCGGCGACGCGCCCGGTGAGCATGGCATGGCGAGCGATGACCGCGTGGCGGTGAGCACGACGAGCGACGACGGTGAGCGACGACCGCTCGGCAGTGAGCACAACGACTTCTTTTTTTGGCAACGCCCCCAGTTTTCTCGAGGGCCATGGCCCTCGAGAATAGTTGTACTTGCGCCGTTACCGTGTCTGCGACAACATTTCTCGAGGGTCTGAGACAGGCCCTCGAGAAACATGTTTCTCGAGGGCCAAGCCCTCGAGAAATCCTGTTTTTCTCGAGCACGCAGTCGCGACGGTCGTTTCTCGAGGGCTAGCCCTCGAGAAATGTTATTATCGAGGGTTTTAGCCCTATTCTTGAGGGCTTTTGGCCCTCGAGATTACGGCAGATTCCAGTAGTGAGTCCCATTACTCTCATATATCCGTGAGGTATTTTTAAATATTTGTAGCACTATTAGTCTCGACTCGTTGGAACGGGGACTGATGCCCAAGAGGCAACAGTCCCAGATGGGCTGTCCTGTGGACGATTTGACCGACCCTGCTCCTGCCACAACATTTGGGAATTTGTATCAGAGAGAGAAAGAAATGGCTTCTCTGCTCAAAGTAGTGGACTGGCTGCCAATTGCAGCTCCCTGAATACCATTCTATCCTTCCGGTTCAGGAACCAGGACTAAAGTCGGGTTCCGAACCGAGACTAAAGGCCCATTCCCCAGTAGTGCTAATATATATAAACGAACTATCTGCTCCTCTTATTCTGAACTGGGAATGTTGGCTTGTTAGCATGGTGTAAGACACTCCATATGAACCCTAAAATAATACACTCCGATCCATATAACATAATGATGTAACGAACGCTATTCCTTCCCGTCACAAATTCTTCAAAGTCAACAGATGCTGCTTCCACTAAATTCTCTCATCATATATTCGGAAAAAGTTGTAAAGCTGCAATATTATGATAATATTTTGCAAAATAGGTAGTATGATATGTCCAAACTATACGTTTGTTTGGTCAGATTAACAGAATTTAACTACACACACGATCTAGGTTGTCGATCACTAGCTCTTTTGTGACAGGAGCTAGAGATCAACAACTCAGATAAAACGAAAAAAAAAGAAAAATGAAACCATGCACACACATCGATCAGTTCATTAATTTCCAGTGGCACAAAGTCAAGGTGATGCTAATTGGGCGGGACCAATGTAGGTTGCAACCATCCAAACATGCATCCGCTTTCAGGCCAGGTCCTTGTTCTCAAAAAGCCACATCCCCTGTTGCCAACGCCCCATACACGTAGACGTGTGCGTGCTAATACTCCTTGCACTGTACACATGTTACCAACCCTCGTTTGCTGTCTCAATGCTGTACTTTGTACTTTGCATGCATGCATCGATCTGGCTGCCGGTAAGTTTTCATCGGTTTCCTTAATCTGTATCAAGTGGACGGAAGAGATCCAATTTTGGCACCAAAGTGGGTCACCACACGAAGATCCTCTTCCCGTGAATGTAATCACCCTGGCTAGATGTCACAAGTACACTTGAGAAGTCTCAAAAGAAATCATCGATCGCGCTCTCTCGTCTCGGTGTATATATTCCTAAGATAGTGTATGCATGTCACACACGCAGCCCTAAACAGCTGCCAGAGAAAACCGCTACTCTAGCTAGCGGTTGCGGTTTTCACGCAGCAATTAAACCGAGAAAACGAGTGATGAACCATTTTACAAACCGATGGTTACGGTAGTAAACCATGCACGAAAATGATAATTTTAGTGTAGTCTGTCGAGCGGTTTTGCAGTCCCTCTCTCACACACATTTGAGTATACACCACCGATAAACCAATGGCGTTTCACAATTAGCGATTCGACGTGGCTTTTAGAACCATGCTGGAAGCAACACAAATCCGTCTAGTTGCCACAAGATCGCGTACTTTGTCACGTTAACACAGCCGGTTTCGAATTTAACTAGTAACTTATCTGGCACTTTTCATCTCCTCCTAGGCCTAGCTCGATCCCTATCGCTTTCGCCGTCGTCTCTAAGCACAACCACATTAGTTTTGGTTTGCGTCTGATGACCTCAACACAGTGACCTCTCCGTCCTAATCGATCCTGCCGAGGATCTAGCTGATAGCTCCTCGTGTACGTAGCTCACGATCCTCGATGATAAAATATTGAGATATACCAGTGAGGGGCCCGGCCGGGTCGATCATGCACTACGTCCCATCGTGATACATGAACATACCCCTTGCTAAGAAATCGAAATTCAGTTATGGTTCATCATTAGCCGATTAGTTAATCGTTAAGATCTGTCGTTCCTGAAATCTCTACAGCATCCGCTAGTCCATAAGCTGATTTTATAGGGAGAACGTACGCTGCTAGATCGATGTAGGCAACACTTAATCTTCCACTGGAAGTGCGTACGTCGTAGGTCGTTACATACGCAGCCATTATCACACAGAGAGCTAGAGAAGCTAGCTAGCTAGCTAGCCAGTACTTCAGATCTATGAACAGTGGCGAGCAGGCCGGAAGCTAGCTACGGTACAAGGCCATACGCAGATGCTTCTTTGATTGAACCAGCTGATATGCCGCCGCACTGTGGCACATCGTTGTTAGGAGAGCACATACTGACATGAGAGTATTGGTCGATCGATGAGATTGCCACAGCACACGCTGCGGCGCCTGGCCTACCATACTGTGATGTGACGAGACGTGTGTGTGTGGTTGGCAGCATGAACTGTTGCATTGCATGCAAGAGATTGCTAGCTAGTGGCCAACTAGGCTAGCCGGCCCCATGTAGATGCATGTAGTTCTCAGGCAGGCAAGAGCACCCAAGGATCATGGGTGGATGAGCTATCAGGGAACAATCACAAGCATTATGGTGTGCACACGATAGTACATGCATGGCGCCGAGTTTATGGACTAGCTAGGTTTCTGGAGGAAATTAAAGGCTAATTATTGAGAAGGGGAATATGTTTCCCCGAGGAAAACGGCAGAATGTACGTGTTGATCCAAGATGGATCACTACTAATTAACCTCCGGTCACAAAAGAAGTCCCATAAATTGGGTTGTGTGCGCAGTCAAACATCACAAACTTAAGGCATGTACAAAGCCATTTAATAGGGCGTCTTTTAGCGATGAGGTGGACAGTTTTCGCTGTTGTGGCAGGGGGAAAGTGAAAAAAAATGCTAGAGTCGATTCTTGGTGAAGAGACAACTCTTCACAGGCTCCTAGGCAGAATTAGAGAGGAGCAGCATTAAATAGCATATTGGCTCTTGTGCATATCCTTTTTACATACTTATTTTTAAGAAACACCCTTGACTCTTCATTGTACATGCCCTAATTTGGTTAGCCGTATCTTTTTGAATGTCTAGATTCGACGTATTAAAAGAAAATAATACATGTAGATTATTTCGCTTCGAAACGCACTTTTATAATATTATATTTTATTAGAGTTTTATAAATTTATGTCTATACAAATAAGTAAGTAGTCAAAATTATACTTCATCCGTCCAAATTTATAAGACATATTTCTGCTTTGCACATAGACCAAGAAGACATTAAAAATGACTATACTACCCCTATTTATTATCTCTAAGCACTCTATTCAATACATTCATATAAGAAATACGAGCTAAAGCAAGATATTTATTACGAGTATTGAGGAAACAACACATTTATTTTACATTGAAATATAAAATACACTCTATATTAATGGATAAGTACATTAAAAATTACAATTTAGAGCATCTCCAATGGTGGAGCCAACTACTAACTATAAAAGTGTCCATGTCATCTATAGATAACAAAAAGACAATATTTTCAATGGATTAGCTATAGTATAGTCTCTATATTTATTATAGACCCACATGTAATAGTGAGCATGCACTTTGGAATCAGTTATAGACTGACTTTTGTTGAAGAGCTAGCTTATATTCTTTTCCATGCTTTCTCTCCTCCACATAAGTAAAAAACTGATTTGACACTTTTATAGCTAGCTAAAGTGGTACTATTGAAGATGCTCTTATATTCTTAGACGGAGAGAGCACTGATTTGGGAGTACCATACACGGTGATGTCCAAAACGATTCCCTGAATCACAGGAGCAAGTACTAGTTAGTATGTTAGTAGCATGCATACGTGTCTACAACATATTAAACATAAATATATGATTAGATTATGATAAGTTTGTGCGCGTCCTTACAATGGCATCAATGAAAATTACATATTTTTTTCCTGGCAGGATTGCAGAGTGCATATGCTACATACTGTGCACATACTGATCTAGAAGCAAAACTAAGCATATTGCATGCACAAAGATACTAACTCCATGATTGAATAATTGAATGCCTAGATTCCTACTGTGACTAGGAATTGAGGTTCTTGCCTAGATAGATCGACAGACCATGCATATGATTGCAGCATATTCATACGGTATTCTTAGCTTTCTGCGGATTTTCATGAAGAAGTTGACCTAAACCGACCTATCATTGATCTCTCCAGGTGGCCGGCACCGGCTGTTTCGATGCTTTCAAGAATCGAGACCACACTATGCACAATTATACATGCTCGATCGATCGTCAGGGGTCCCAACTCATATCATCTTGGACTACAACGCCGCGACGTAGGATCTAGGAGACTAGCTAGGCAAATGATTTAGTAGTCTATGTACATCTCAACGGGTGCACGCATCGATCAGATCATATCGATCACTCTCTTCAGTATCTGCATTGCCTGATTGGGGCGTCCTTCAGGTCATCTTCGTCAATATGTCCAAGCTCTATGTCCATCACTGTAGCAAACATAAAATAGGAAAAATAGAGTATACGAATTGTGATGGAACAGTTGTTGGAGAGGTGAATAGAGATGGGACAGCCACATTTGGTGAGGTGGCACATGAATAGAGATGGAACAAAAAAAAAATAAGACGGACAGCTGGACATGCCCTTAGACCTATCCACATTTCTATCACTTCCCCTCATTTCTGGGGGTTGGCCTGGGAGGGGGTGGTGGCAAATACCTCACACCCTCGTTCCCATACTTCTGGATATATTTTTGCCACGATAACACTTGATAATTTGGTTAATATTATTGTAGGTGATGCTATATATGAATGACCAGATCGATTGCCCAGTAAAATTAATTTGATTGACACCAGTCTTTATATATGTGCGTGTCTTGCTACTCCGAAGATTCAGAATTTTGCCTTGTGAGCGCTGGACTCATCGTCAATGACAGAATCAATGGCAAATGAGTAAGTTCGAAATTTCGAAGTGGCATATACAAAACTTCTGATTTTAAGAGTTTTTTCATGCATGCAATTAATTAAGATGGACAAATTATATAATTCGCATATATATGCATACATATATATTTGGGTAGCCTACTAGCGCGCGTGCAGTAGCCTGCGCACTTGGCATCGATCTTAATTTGTATAGCTATATCTTGAGGGAACACGTTATAAATGGGGCCTATTTGGCTAATTCCATCTCATATATAAATTGGCATCTGATAAATTCCAGGTACGTAGTCGATATATAGCTAGCTCCTATCTGATGGTACTGCAAGATATATTTTTGTCGCATGCAGTTATGTTTTTATATATACATATGCGCACAAACATAGTTGCATACTTAAGTCGCTTGCGTGTCTAGTCACGCACACAATTAATGGAACTGTCTCATACGTACGCGTGTGTATATACGGTGGATGCAGAATTTAAAGATTGGGTGTGTAATGTTTGGTATCCTTGATATTTGTCTGGTAAATGAGTTTTGGACCCGGTTCAAACTAATTTAAACTAGTTCTCAATTTAATGTGACTAATTAAGGGATTATATTATATTATATAGAGTAGCACTATCGTACTGGTAAGAGTACAAAACCCTTCCCTACTTCTATATTTATAACCAAACACATGTCCCTCCCCTCACCCCCGCATGTCCTCCCACGAAATCCTACGCAAAACAACCAGAATGCATGCAACAACATGTACGCTGACATCATCCTCTCTATACTCAATAGATTTTTCTTTCTTCCACCGTAACTTTTGATTGGAAGCTCTGATGGAGAAACAGACCGCACTGCTATGTTCCTGACATTTTTACGAACAAAACTAGACTAGTCTCGATATATAAATTTATTCTTTACTACTTTTTATATAACACTTTACTACATACATATAGTGACGTTGTATTCATAAAAATAATAAAGTTATGCTTATTGAAATAGTAAAGCCACTGTGTGGCCAGTCTCAATGTATAAATTTTTCTTTAATACTTCATATATAACACTTTACTACATATATTTACTATTTTACTACATACATGTAATAAAGTTGTATTTATAAATGTAGTAAAGTTGTGTTTAAGAAAATAGTAAAACTACTATACGTATACGGTACAAAATTTATATAGCAAGTGTGGTCTAGTTTTGTTCAAAAAATGTCAGGAACCCATTTTCGAAAACCGTTCGTCGATTGAATCTTTTAATCAAAAGATATGGTGAAAAAATGAAAGAAATAATTACATATATGCTTGAACCGGAGAAATAGGTGATGTCATCGTGCATGCATGTTACCCGCGTGCAGAGAGGGTGGCGTGGATTTCTTTTTCATGTGGAGCTATGAGGATTAGATCTAATCTAAACCATGTAGTTATAAAAGTATGAGTACGGAAGGGCTCTGTACTCCTAAGAGTACAATAGTCTTTGTGTATTATATACACACACTGTCGAGGATTGTATAAGATATCCCGACAGCTATGTTCCATGTGAAATATACATTTGAAGCGCGTATCCAAGGAGAATAAGACGAGCGTGTTAAGCTCGGGATGATATCCCGGTGATTGATGCTCGAGAGTTAGCCTCTTTGCTTATGGACCGTTATATGTGTCATCATGGGCCCTGAAGAGGTACATCAGGATGATCGGCCTGACACTCCCGCTATCTTGGGAATTTTTTCATATATAGAGCCTGAAGCCTTCCGGATATGGATGTTTTTTAGGTCACAAGTTAGCATCTTTATATAATATATCGGTAAATCTAGTATGATTCTATGTTATCCAGATAGGTTTTCCAGGTCGTGTAGGACCCGGACTGCGTATACCTTGTACTATATATACCCCTAAGGGAGGGAAAGGGCATCGACAAACATCAAGATACAATCTCGTCGCAATAACACAAAAGTATACGTGCGACTGGAGTAGAGTTATTATCTCTTTTCGAGACGACTGAACCAGAATAAATCTTTGTGTCTGATCTATTCTTCATCTCGACTACTCGACGCATCTACGATGAAAGCCTTTTTCGCAAGAAGGGGTTGTTTGGTCCCTCAATCAACAAGTAAGCTCGATGGGGAATTTGCTTCCCAATCATCAACAGCTGGCACCGTCCATGGGGACCGACAAATCCTTTGCCCAAGGAATCCCGGAGATGTCAAACGTCAAGCGTTCGCTTGTTCACCGTGCTCCCACTGACCAGCGCTACGACTGTCACGATGGAGCAGACTCGGAGTATGTTCCTGAGATGGTTCCATTTCGAGCCTTGCCGGAACAAATTTCCCCCATGTTCGATGGGGATGATGATGAGTTCTATGCTGGGTTGGATATCCCGGATCACATAGATATCGGAAACGAAGTCCTGTCGTGCGGAAGCTCGATGATGACCCCCTCATACCCCTCTGCTGACAAATGTGCCAACATGGCTACCTAGGGCAATCGCTAGCTCAAGGGAGAAACTTTTGAAACGGCCTCGCAACGTGCTCGCGATGCCACCCAAGCTTGCCTCGAATTCTCCATGGGGACCCTAGCAAGCATCTGGTAGCGTGATAGGGACATGCCCCACAACGATGCCCAAACACCTCCGCCTTCACCAATCCGGGCAATGGAGGCCCAGTCCGGAGAACGAAGCCCTTTAGCTTCTGTTCTCGCTAGGCAAGAAAGACTACGGACACTAGTGTAGGTTGTGCGTGAGCTCGCAAATGAAACCGGGCAAGAAAACCAGGATGCCATGGGCATCGCCGTCACGATTGATCTCGAGACGCTAGCCATTGATTTGGCCCTACCAGCACTACCCGAGCAAATTGGACCCGAAGGACGTGCTCGAGAGCCACCTTAAGGGGGCTGGCCGGCTCTTACAACGACGAATCCTGATGCGTTACCTGGAAGAGCCGCGACCGTCGTGGCTGGCACCATGACTGAGCAGGAGGACATAGAGAGGAGAGCTCCAGGGGCCACAGCCGGTGCGAACGTAGCTTCACCATGGTGCGCTCCCGTGCTGTGACTAGGAAGTGTACTCTTGCCTCGATCCTCACCCGTACAACCAACAACCTCGTGATTGTCGGGATTGCCTCGATCGATCTGAACGTCGCAGTTCCGTGACTTACAGATGTCAGGCTTTCTCCCATGCTCTTCGTGACGTCGTCTGGCCGACCAAGTTCAAGCCCAGACACATCAAAAGGTTCAACGAGACCCAAAACCCTGATAAGTTCCTCTCAATCTATACGACCGCCATCTTGGTAGTCGGAAGGGACAAGGGAATAATGGTTAATTACCTGCCCATCGTGCTCGATGGGGTGGCCCGAACTTGGCTCTTCAATCAGAGGGAAGGGTCCATCCAATCTTGGACTCAGCTCAGCGATACACTTAGATTGAATTTTCAGAGTTGCTACTCTCGACCGGGTAGAGATAGAGACCTCGAGTGTGTGATCCAAACCGAAGGAGAGTCTCTGCGCAACTTCGTCCAAAGGTTCATCAAAGTCTGCAATTCCATGCCGAACGTTTTGGATGAGTTCGTCATACGAGCATTCAAGTTCAGAGTTAGAGATGTTCGGTTCACTCAGGATCTGGAGATCCATCTGGACCTGACAGCTAGCGAGCTTTTCCGTATGGCCGACAAATATGCTGACACTGATGAAGCGGTCAAACGAAAAAATATGCTCGATGAGGGAAAACTGCCACCACAGCTAGGCCTGGAGATCTCTGAAAAGGTGAGAACCTCCTCGCTCAAGAAGAAGATCAAGAAAAGAAAACGAAGCAAACCTTATTAGTCGTAATCACTGGGATTGAACAGCCTTCTGAGCATGAGTCCGTCATGCAAGCATAGCAATCCCCAGCACTTCGGCGACAATAGGAGCGAAAACCCCGACCTCATGACATCGGAAGGGGCATGGGGGCTCGTCTTTCCCATGTCATGGTGAAGGGCCACGAAGCGGATTCCAGAGCGATAGGTTCTGTCTGATCCATGAAACCTACGGGCATGATTTGCGTAATTGCCGCACTTGGTTAGCCCATTTAGAGACGTTCTACGAGGGCAAGGGTGAGATGCTCACCGTGTCCACTTTGAAAGACGATAGAAAGTGGAAAAGGGTGGCCGATGATAAGGACGACATGGAATTCCAGGAGCCTCGGAACCATATCGCCGTAATCTTCGGAGGGGGGTCCTGCGCTTACAAATCCTAGCGAGACCTCAAGAAAGTAGCACGAGAGGTGTAACATGCCGACTAGGAATCTCGCTCGGTCCATCAGCTTAAGTGGACCAAGCTGGCAATCACATTCTCGAAAGAGGGTTGCCATCCTGGGATCACCGAACCCCAAAAGCTCCCGCTTGTAGTAAGGTCAATCATTAGCAATACGATGGTAGGGCGCTTGCTCATTGATGGTGGTAGCTCCCTCGATCTCATGATGGATAAGGTACTGGACCAAGCGCTGATCACTAGGTCAAAGATAAAAAACATCGCTATCCCCTTTCATGGGATTATACCAGAGACCTCGGCAAAGCCACTCGGCTAGATCGTCTTGCCCATGATGTTTGGGAGTCCGAGCAATTTCTGGACAAAGCTGATTACCTTTGTGGTAGTCGACTTTGAAACCCCTTACAATGCTATTCTGGGTAGGATAGCGCTCGTGAAATTCATGGTCGTAACACACCACGCCTAGCAGAGCCTCAAGATTCCCGATCCAAACAGAGTGATCACTATCAGCGGAAACGCCAAGGTCGCCCTAAGCTGTGATGAGAAGGCGCTAAGCATGGTCAGTCAGCTTCCTTAGCATGGGCCTGACCAAGAACCCAAGATGTCCCACAAAAGGATCTCCCTCTAACCCGATGGCGAGACCAAAGCAGCCCTCTACTCTAATTTAGATCTGACCAAGGTCGTGCACTTGGAGGGCTACCTTGGACCCCAAATAGGAACTCGAGCTCGTCACCTTCCTCTGGGCAAATGCGAGCGTGTTCGCCTAGCAGCTGTTCGACATGCCTGGTGTCCTAAGGGAGGTGATCGAGCATAGATAGACGGTTCAGCCTGACAAGAAGCTGGTGAGATAGAAACTCAATCGATTCTCCCCCGAAAAGCAAGCAATAATAAGGGAGCAGCTCGACAAGCTCCTTAAGGCCGAGTTCATTCGTTAGATCCATCACTCATAGTGGTTGGCGAACCCAGTCATCGTTCAAAAGAAAAAGGGAAAGTGGCGCATGTTTGTGAACCACACAGGACTAAACGCTGCATGCCCCAAAGACAATTTCCCGTTGCCACGTATCGATCAACTGGTCAACGCTACAATGGAAGCGGTTGAAGTGTTTTTGGATGCCTACTCAGGATATCACTAGACCAGCTTGTCACCGAAAGATGAGAAAAAAGGGCCTTCATCACCCCCATTTGGTACCTTCTGCTACATGACCATGTCTTTCAGTCTAAGGCACGCTGAAGCAACTTTCAGCACGTAATGCAAAAAAAGTCCCCCGACCAAATAGGCTGCAACTTGGAGGTCTACGTCGATGATATCGTTGTCAAAAGTGTGCTCAAGTCCAACGACATCTCAGATCTCGAGGAAACCTTCGGTAACCTCAACAAGCACCGAATAAAGCTAAACCCGGAGAAGTGTGTCTTCGGTGTGCAAGTAGGAAAGGTGTGTTAGTGATATGCCCTAGAGACGATCATGTAAGATGATTGTCCTGGGTGTTCGTGGTAAAAATTTTTGAAATTGCGATAACGTAGCCTACCCATTCCCCTTCAAGGTACTCGATTATATGTTTGGTTCGGCAGGTGTGGGCCCAAACTCGGAGAAGATCGAAGCCATAGATACGATGTGCCCACTCTCCAGCGTGAAAGAAGTACAAACCCTCACAGGGTGCATGGCAGTGTTAAGCCGCTTCATTTCTCGGCTGGCCGAGCGTGGTCTATCTTTCTTTAAGGCGCTCCAGAAGCACGACGATTTCGTCTGGACAAAGGAGGTGAACAAGTCTTTCAAAAACCTCAAGTGGTACCAGTCCAGCCCGTCCATGCTGACCATGCCCAGAGCAGAAGAGACTTTTCTCTTGGGCATCGTCGCTACCCCTCAGGCCGTCAGCGCTGTCTTGACAGTGGTCCGGGATAGGAACCAACGACCGATCTATTACGTGAGCGAAGTGCTCCATGGGCCGAAGGTGCGTTACCCTGAGGTCTAAAAACTCCTTTAATCTCTGTTCATGTCGTCCCGAAAGCTGTGACACTACTTTCAATACCACATGATCATGGTGCCCTCCAGTTTCCCCTTGGACGAAATTTTGAGGAAGCAAGATGCAAGCGGGAGCATAGCAAAGTGGGCCATGGATCTCTCCGAGTTTGACATCCGCTTCATAGCCCGCTTAGTGATTAAAGCCCAAGCGCTGGCGGACTTTGTCGCGGAGTGGATGAATCACGCCCAAGCCAGTCCTAAGCCCGATCTCTCGGACAGTGGTCGCTAGACATTGTTCTTCGACGGGTCTCACACGTACGAGTGCTTAGGGGCTGGAGTCATGCTTGTGTCACCTTAGGGGGAGCACCTCCAGCACGCTGTGCAGTTGCACTTCATGGCGACCAACAATGCCGCAGAACACGAAGGGCTTCTGGCTAGGTTACGAGCGTGCAAGTCACTTGGTGTGCAACGGTTAACAATGAAAGGGGACTCACATTTGGTAGTCAACCAGATCACAAAGGAGTTCCATTGCTCCAACAAATCGATGGCCTGTTACTTACTCAAGGTGAGAATGATGAAGAAGTACTTCAAAACTTTGTACTATACATCACCAGAAGGGACAATGTTTTGGCCGACCAACTCTCCGAACTTGGATCCTCCCGTGAGGCCGCACTAGCAGGGGTTATCATCGAGCATTTGTACAGGCCTTCCATACCCATCGAGCAGAAGTCAGCCCAGGTAGGCGACACTGTCCACTCCATGAGCACGGCGAAGATTGGATGACACCATTTATTTAGTATCTCGCGGATGGGGTCTTGCCGGAAGATTTGGCCGAGTGTTCCCAATTACTCAGGTGGTCCTCACCCTACACACTGGTCGAAGGAGCCTTATACCACAAAGGCACACTCGGGGTCCTCTCTAAGTGCGTATCTCAAGAGGAGGGCAAGTACCTACTCAGAGAAATCCATGAAGGAACCTGTGGAGCACACTCATCCTTTTGGACCTTGGTAGGGGAGGTCTTTAGGATGGGATACTATTAGCCAACCGCCCTCGCCATGCTGGTGCTATCGTGACTACTTGCAAGGCATGTCAATTTCATGCCCGCAAGGTCCATTAACCGACCTATGCCTTGCAAATGATCCCGATGGTCTATCGATTCTCGACATGGGGAGTCGATATCCTAGGACCATTCCCCCAAGGCCAGAATGGTCTCAAGTATCTACTCGCTGTCATCAATACCTTCACCAAATGGATTGCGGCCAAGCTGGTCTCCACCATCATGGCTCAGGCTGCTACAAAGTTCTTCGTCACAATGTGGTCGTCAGGTTTGCGGTTCCACACCATCCAAGCATGGATAACGGGACACATTTCACCAGTGGGCTGTTCTAGGAGTATTGCGAGCAAATCGAAATAAAGATCTGCTTCGCCTTTGTAGCACATCCGCAGAGCAACGACGCAGTCAAATGCACTAATGGACAGGTAATCCATGGCATCAAGAAGCGGGTATTTGAGTAACTCACCCATTTTAGGCGGCATGGGTGGACGAGCTCCCTTCCATCCTATGGTCTATACGCACCACGACCAGCCAAGCAACCGGAAAAACCCCGTTCTAGCTCGTTTACAGTGCATTGACTCTCCTACCTCCACGAAATTCTGCTGGATTCTCCGAGGGTCAATATAATTGACAATATCAACCAAGAGGAAGAACGCCTTTCGACCTCGACCTTTTGGAGGCTACACATAACTGAGCTCTACTATGTTCCGCCTCTTACTTGCAAGCTCATTGCAAACATGAGGCAAAAGTGGTGCGACCAAGGACCTTGCAAGTTGGCGACCTGCTCTTACGAAGAACTCAAGACCTTTCGAATGCCAATAAGCTATCCCTCTACTGTGAGGGTCCTTATACAATTATTTTAGTAGTATGCCTGGGGGCTGTATGCCTAGCAATGAAAGACGGATGCGAGCTCGCCAGCACATGGAATATAGACCGGCTTCAAAAGTTCTATGTGTAATCTCTCCTTTTGATTATTAGTTTTTTATTTTCAGTATTTTCTACTTTTTCGCTCTATTTCAATTATCTAGGTTGCTCGGGATGACCCCACTAGACCGGGCACCGACTCGTGTAAGGGCACACTAGCATCAGGATAGCGTAAGGAGTAGGGCAAGAGGTTTTCATTAGTTCTAGCCAGACCGGGATCATGGGGCGTGACAATTGTGAATATCATGCACATTTAAGCCTTGCGTTCTCTGCCAATGGGTCTGTGCCCAAATAAGCCGATGCTCATCGCACACAAGCCCCCTTTTTGGTCGGTTCAAGAACCTAGCTCGGTTAGAGCGTGATCGTCCTACAATCTAAACACGTCATGGTCGTGAGTCACCCTCCCTACCTGTGAAGCCTATGCTCGCAACGCAGGTGCATAGGCTGGGACACTAGGGGGGATAGGCCCAAACATGATCTGTTTTTCTTCTCTTTGAGTGTCCTCATCTATGCTCGCAACTTAGGGGCATGCCTACTAGACATTTGAAGGGCAGATATCCCTGCTACCTCTCCTGTGGCTAAGTCCGTGCTCGCAAATTAGGTGCACAAGACTTGAGTCACAGCGGGGGCAAGGGTTAGGATTGTGCTGTTTCAACTTGGGTTTTTTTTTTCAATTCGGGATTTCTCTTTACATTGTACCTGTCTCTACTGCAGTATGTTCTATTTGCTTTTTTTTTTGCAGAAACAAGGAAGACATCATCGAGTCGAGAAACCACCAAGGTAAAATTAGATAAAGCTCACTGTTTCATAAAACTTAATTTTATTTCTTGGTTGACCAAGTTACAAAGAAAGATTACAAAGGTGCAAAGGGGAGGTCGCTAAATCCCGGTCAAGTCTATCTTGCTCTAGAGACAAGAGCTTTTCTTTTAGCTTGTCAAGCTCCGTTTGGAAATTCAGAACTTGGATTTGCATCTTACCCCCTCCCAGATCTCGAGGTGCAGACGTCTCACCATCTCTTGGCCCTTCTTAGCTAAATCTGAAGCCTCCCGAGAAGTATTCGTGAGTTTTTCCACCTTGGCCCCTCAGGCTTGGAACCGGGCACGATCTTCCTCTAGTGTGGCAGAAACCCCCCGGTTCTCCGCCGTGACTGCTCCTACCCGTGCTTTAGGACACCTGACTTCGGCTTCAAAACGGGCTTGGGCCCCGGCGAGGCATTGCTCTAGGTCCACGATCTTGGCTACTTGCTCGGAGTGGGCCCTGGTGACCTCTTCAGGGCTACCACGCTCGCCTGGAAGTCAACACAGGTGTCTTCTACCAACTGTGGGAGACGAAGATAAAGGTTGTTGACTTGAACAAGGATGAAATACGGAGAAACACAAAATTAAGAATTCGTTACCTTAGAGCACCGAGCAAGCAGGTTGCTTCGGAGCTGGGCGAGGACATTCTCCTCATGCAGTGAGGCAAAGGGATCATCCTCTGCGGCTCCATGCTCAAGGCTGTCCGTTGCCGTGCAATCCTTCTAAGGAAGGGTGAGGAGATCGGCCTGGCGGGAGACACCCTGAGCCTCGGTGGCGGCGGCGCGGACATCTACGTGCTCGAGGGCTGCTCGAGACCCTCAGGAGTGTGGACGGATGGCTCCTCCTGTTGAGGAACGGGTAGGCTACGCTAACACAAATCGAAAATTGTCTCCCACAAACACCCATGATCACATGCAAGTAGGGGATCACGGATCGTTACCCTTGACGCTTAAAGGCAGTAGAAGCAGAGTCACGCGCGTTGAGGAAGTAGTTGTACACACCAAACACCTCCTCCTCGCTGGTCATCAAACGTCCCTGAGCAGCACCGAGCAGCACGTGGTCGTAGCCGAGCACTGTGAGGTCATCGTCGTTGGAGGTTCTACCAATCAGCGCGTCCACGTGTGGTAGTGCCTCTAATGGTATCCACACATCCGGGAAAACAACGCCATGCGAGGTGTGCTAGCACCTCACCACACGGTTAGGGTTTTGGGCTAGTGGGAGGGGCGTGACAGCTAGGGCTTGGTGAGAGCTCGTGAACCACACCCGCGCCGCCCCAGGCCTCCCCTTTTATGGACGTGCTAGAGGGCTCTAGTTGAGGCCCACTAGGACTCCAATTCCTACGCGGATCGTATCCGCGCGCCCTTCTTCTAATAGATCAAATCCACTAAATATATTCCAACTTGTTAAGTGTGTGACCCGTTAGGTTCATGTGCAAGTCGGCCATGAATTCGGAAAGTCCCTTTCTAATCCACAGATCAATGGCGGCACCTAGCAGTACATATTGACCCCCGAATGCACAAAATGTTCTCATCGGCTGAATCTTGATATACTCAACATACCGATCCTTTTGCCACATGATACTACTCAAGCACAAGACGAGATACGTGCCACCCTTGTGATAACTCGACCATTCACTCGTCAATGTGATGGATATAAATATCATGATTAACTCTTTAACCATATTAGCACGACTGTGCACTTTCCTTATTCATCCACACTGAGGGGTCCAGAGATATCTCTCCCGTTATCGAGGAGAGGCAAATTTTATCTTGATCAATCACATCCCTACGCCATGCTACGCGGCATACCCAGTAGTTATATTTATAACTACCCTGTTACGGTGTAGCATTTGATAACACCAAAGCATACGACTTCACAAGCTGAGTCTCCATGATGATCTCATGTCTAAGGACCATATAGGTGTACCACTCGAGACTACACGCTGATTGCACTTTGTAGATAACAATCTCAGCAACGTCTCAGATTAGGTCTATCCAACCACCCATATTCTCTAACATGTGTCCACATTATTGATTTGATATCTCCATATTTATGGTATGTGAAACAATACTATCAATCAATACATGTGCTGATCAAATCATTACCGCTCCTCGTAATGATATGGACCAGGGATTGTTTAGAACAATATCACAATAACAATGTATCTCACAACCAGATCGTATTTGATGAACAAAGTCGTGACATTAATTCATGGAACCGATAAGCAATGTTGTCATAAGTATATGAACAAAAACGTTATACAATCATCGTATGATTGCCTCTAGATAGGAGTCGCCCCTGAAGGTCCTACGGCCTCCTCCCAAGCATCTTGTATGCTTGGGTGCTGCTCGGCGCCCTCGGAGGCGACAAATGCTAGGACTCCCTAGGGAGGCGTTTCCTCTAGGGGCTCCAAGACTTCATCTCGAGCATGCTCCATGCTCGGGACTTCCTCTTCTCCTGGTCCTAGGGCTTCCACAGAAGGCAAAGGGTGCTCTTCAGTGTCTTTTATGTCGTTCTCTTCCATGATGTGATCTGCAATAAGCTCGAGCTCACGGTCCATAGCGCAAGTGATAATTCATGTTTCTATAGCAGCGAAATCAAGACGGTGGTCTTGATGATCTATGAAGAAAAAAAAGAGACAAATGTAAGAGACGCTAGTCAAGCGGGAATAGAAGCTGCTCGTATATGTGTGCCTGGAGCCAAAGGAGAAGCCTCCTCTTGATCCTCGGTCAAATAAGGAGGGCGAGCTGCTCTTCCTCCCTTGCTCTTGTGGTCTCTAGGGGTTGCTCGAGTTCCTCTAAATCTGAGGATTCTGAGGTCACAGCCCCGGTAGTCCTGTGACGGACCTTCTGAGCTAGGGGCTCGTTGTCATCGTTGCTCGGCCTTTCTACCCAATGGATGGTGGGGAGCATCAAGCTTGGACCAACCCTGTTGACGCTGTGAGTATGGCTCATAGTTAGGCATTTTGCTCATCTGAAAATTCTCGGTTACGCTTCTCGGCAAGCTGAGAAAGATACTCCACGAGCTCGGGATTCTCTGCGGTGAAGTTTCTCGTCCAAAGTCGTAATTCGCACACCACAACATTGTCGGCGTACTCCAGGTGAGTTTTTCGGATACCCGTTGGACGGGCTTGAGGTTGGCCTAACTCTGGTCGAATGCCTCACTGGAGTAGCTTGGGGAACTAGAGCTCTACGCCTTCGAGCAAATACCTTCTTTGTCTGTTTCTTCGGCTCCATTCTCTATGCTCTAAAGCCAGTCAAAGAGCGCTCTAGGTCCTCCCTCTCCTATAAAGGTCATAAGGTCGGGCGTGAGTTAAAGGCTTCCCGAGCATAGGACAGAGAGGTATTTAGGATTGTGTACCTCTTTAGAGCGCTCTCGAACATTCTTCACTCGTAGCGCTGAGGAGGAAGATTCCCGTTCCTTCTGAGCGCCAAAAAGCTCAACCATTCGAGCTTCCACCCAGCTAACACTTCGAGCTACGAAGGACGGAGAAGGCGTGAGCAGGATAAAGAACATCGCCCGAACAGGAAAGGAAGAAGTAAAGGGTGAAACGTACCTGAGTCGGTCTCGCGGGTAAGGTCTTGCCAGCCGGTGATCTCATAGAATGGATGCTCTCTCCTACGAAGGGGGCACACCTTATTCCACAGAAAGTCTTTAGGATCGCCTGACCGGTGAGCCCGCGGGAGGTAAGCTCGTTGATCTGATTGAGCCACTTTTCCTCGATAGCTTGGACGGGAGGATTGGGCATGCTCTTCTTGATCGGAACTTCTCCAAGGAAGCAAAGGTAATTGTCCGCAGATTTTTTGAGATAAACCACCATTTAGCCCATCCAGAGATAGAGTCCTTCAGGGTCGTAATAGGGTAGGAAAAAGGGGATGAGGAGCGTAGCCGGAAATAAACACAGCCAACTACGGTGTTATTCCCAGTGTGGAAGAGAGAGTAGAAGTGAAGAAACAGACTCACAGTGGGCATGATGCCTAGAAAACCTTCATAGAGGTATGTGGAGATGGCAAGAATAAGGATAGAGTTGGGGTTGAGATTGAGGAGTTCGCACTCATAGTGTGTAAGCTCACCAACGATGAAGTCACTCTTCGGTGTGCGGAGACCATGCACAGCGTAGAGCTCAATGTAGACGACCTCATCGTCTATCGGTTCTGGGTATTCCACCGCTCCGGGTGCCTACCACAATTTCAGATCAAGGTGGCTCTAACTTCTCGAGCTCGGCCAGGTGTTTGACGGTGATCAATCTTGGACCAAACTTGGCCATGGAGACGAATTGGAGGCTACGGGGAAGAAGAAAGAAGCAGGAAAGGATTCTGAGGATTCTTCCACTCTAAGTGTTCCGGGTACGGGAGAATGGGAGCGGGTGAAGAAGTGCTCTCACTGTGCATGACTATTTATAGTATAAATAGGAAAACTAAAAGGATGCAATTGTCTCTCCTAAAAAGACGCGCTTGCAAATCGTGGCCCGACACGTGTGGCGAGATTCCCACGGACCGTTACAGTAAATGTTATGAGCAATATATCCATTGGAGAAATGTTGGCCCTCCCCGTCCTTGCTTGGGTTGGATGAGCCCAACTCGTGCTCGAGCATAGCCAGCTAGGGTGAGGTTGGTGCGTCTTGGCGTTGTGTTCCAATCCCTCCTTTGAGTTTTTTAGGCTCAAGAAGAAGGCCCAACTAAGTACTTTTTCACTTGAATCTCGGGGGCTAGCTGTCGAGGATTGGATAAGATATCCCGGTGGCTGGGTTCCATGTGAAATATACCCTTGGAGTGTGTACCCAAGGAGAATAAGCCGAGCATGTTAAGCTCGGGCTGATATGCCGGCGATTGATACTCGTGAGTATGTCTCTTTGCTTATGGGCCATTGTACGTGTCATCATGGGCCCTGAAGAGGTACATCAGGATGATCGACCCGATAATACTCCCGCTGTCTTAGGAATTCTTCCATATCCAGAGCCTGAAACGTTCCGAATATGGATGTTTCTTGGGTCGCAATTAGCATGTTTATAGAATATATCTGTAAATCTGGTATGATTCTAGGTTATTTAGATAGGTTTTACAAGTTTTGTACGACCCAGACTGCGTATACCATGTACTATATATGCCCCTATAGGAGGGGGGCATCGACAGACATCAAGACGCAATCTCGTAGCAATGATACAAATACACACATGCGACTGAAGTAGGGTTATTATCTTTTTCTGAGAGGTCCGAACTAAAACAAATTTATGTGTCTGATCTATTCTTCATCTCGGCGACTTCACGCATCTACGACGAAAGCCTTTTGGCAAAAGGGGTTGTTTGGTCTCTCAATCAACAATTAGGCTCGGCGGGGAATCTGTTTTCCAATCGTCAACATATAAGATGAAACTAATTAACTAGTTTGACCAAGCTAGATTTAACATTTTTAGTAAACTTGTTTTTGAGCATGTGCAAATTAACATTGCATATATTGATTTGGGTGCCTATATACCTTATTTGGATGGTTGTATGATTCAATTCCCTGGTCTAAAAGAAATAGGTTAATTCCATCAACCAATTAAATTTAATTGGAAGATAGCGGTACACATCACTTTACTTTGAGTTTCACTAACATATAATCATTGATGACAAAAAATGTAGCACTTCAAGGTTAACCCTTTTCAATAAAGTAAGGACGAAGGTTCAAAGGGGTGATACAAATGTGTGGACTACCCATAGGTTTGCTAGGATCTAAGAAAATTTTGGACCATTGTTGTAACACCTTGGCTTAAAATCCGCTAGTGCCAGCCCACACACATATAGCATCTCACTTGGTCTTTCGATCTCTCTTTTGCCAAAATGATTCACCTGAGATGCTATCACTACAGGAAACACAGCGAAAGCTGACCACACCTAGATTTCTCGATGGCCATGAGACGACCATCGATATAGTTAATTTCTCTCGACGGCGAAGCACAAGCCATCAAGTCAGTTAAGCTATCTCGACGGCTGAAACTTAAGCCGTCGAGAGAAATACGGCGCCCCCTCACGGCAGTGCAGGCTGACACATGGCGTTAGTCTCTCTTGACAGCCATCCATCAACCGTTGAGGCAACTAGAGAGGGAACATAAAAATTCGCACTAGCCCGCTGGCACGCATGGCTCTCTTGATGGCTTATGTTCTCGCTGTCGAGACAGCCCTCGGTAGGCCAAGCCTGGCCTGAGTGCCTAGGAGGGCCTACCTCTGCCCGATGGGCCATGGGCCCTCTCGACGGCCAGATGGAAGCCGTCGAGACAACCCTCGGTAGGTCAAGCCTGGCGCGAGCGTCTGGGAGCCCTGTGGGCAATGGGCACTCTCGATGGTGGCAAGCAGCTGTCGAGACCGGTCTGACCCGAGTGCCTTGGGTGGCTTGTCTTTGCCAGGTGGGCCAAGCATCTCTCTCTCGACAACCTTTGCATGGGCGTCGAGAGAGACTGTGTTTTCACAAATTTTGCCAAAACTCATACATGTGATTGGCTATACGGCTTGCAATCATGAATGCATGCATTGCAAGGTTTAGAAAAGTAGTTCATCTAGATTTGAATTATTCAAAATTTAACATGGTTTTGATTTAGGAAAGTAGGCTATATGACTTGTATATATTTCATAAAGATGAAAATGGTTTTGATTTAACAATAAATGTTTGAATTGTTCCAAATTTAAAGAAAAATTCAAGTATCGAAGACGGCACCACGTAGAGTTTGAATTGTTGAAATGGTTTCACATGATTCGTGTAGCGCTAGGATGAAAATGGCAAATCTATAGGGGATTATCTCCAAACGTCTATAGACACTAAACCCCGCAGGTGACTCGAATAGGGCGATTACAAAGGGTTCCATAGCTAGGAAAGTCAAATTTTTTTGAAACTTTTTTGGAGCATGCTAAGTTACATATGGAGCAATATAATCGAAGGCTACAGTCAATAGCGTCAATATAATTTTTTTAATAAAATCAAAATAGTCGGGGTTGACCACCGTTGGCCAAAGAAGGAGGAGCCCTCAAGTCAGAAACTTGTCTCGACGGCTTTACCTTGAACCGTCGAGATAGGGGTACCTCTCTTGACAGTATTCAACGGAGACCGTCGAGACAGATGTCTCTTGACGACCAGCCTACAAACGGCCCTCGAGAGGCATGTCTCGATGGCTCTTCACTCGTACCGTCAGGACAGGATACTTAGCTTGACGGTTGACCAAGAACCGTCGAGAGAGGCCCTCCCAGCCACTTGGGCCAGGCTTGATGTACCGAGGACCTGTCTCGATGGCTGTTCACTAGGCCATCGAGACAGCCCAGAGCCCACCCCAGCAGGCATGCCAGGCTTAGCCTACCAAGCAGCTGTCTCGATGGCTAGTCTCGAAGTTGTCAATACAGACTTTGAGGTGTCTAGGGTTTAGGCACGGTTATAGCTGTCTTGGTGGCTTATCAGCTAACCGTCGAGAGAGGTGTCACAGATGACCATTACCCACCTCTGTCTCGACGGTTTAAGTTCGGTCGTTGAGAAAGACGGTGAGTTTTGAGCCGCTAGGGGCTAGGGACTTGGCAGTTTTTGCCAAGTCCCCGCGCTCCCACTGTCAAGCCGCTCGCGCTCACGCCCACGCCGCCACCCCACCACTTCCCTGTGCCACCTCGCCGGCCACCCTGCCGCTTCCCCACGCCGCCCTGCCGCGCCGCTGCCACCGCCCCCACCGTCCACGCCGTCACCGGAGTTGAGGAGGAAGAGGGGAGGAGAAGGAGAGGAGGAAGCGAAGGAGAAGGAAGAGGAGAAGGAGGAGGAGGAGAAGAGGCCGGGGCAAGAAGAGGCCGGGAGAAGAAGAGAAGGAGGAGATGGAGAAGAAAGAAGGTAAAGGGGAAGAGGGAGAAACCTGCCAGCCACACCCATCGTTGTCGTCGTCGTCATCGCCGTTGCCGCCTAGGTAAATTTCAAATTTCGGGCATTTTTTTTGAAATTTTGGAGATTAGTCTCGACGGCCACTCACCCGGTTGAGACTAATCCCCTTAATTAAATGCATGGTTAGAGTAATGACAGTGTAATTAGGAACAAATTGTAAATTTTGGTGTGAATCGATAGAAATTGATTGAAATTGTGAAAAATCGGTGCAAAATTGGTAGACATTGGCCTGGGCCTGGACAGACTACACGACGTAGTGGAGGACGATGTTGAAGAGGAACATGATACTCACGATGAAACTGATGACGTCGAACCGTCAATGGATGATCCTCTCGACGTCGATTCAGATTACTTCTAGTAGATGGTACATATGCACTTAAATTGTTTATATATCTGCTTGATTTATTTAAATGTCGCCAGCTTTCCATTTATATATGTGTTTCATTTTATTAAATGTGTTACTAACTTTCCATTTACTTGCAGGATGGGTCACACTCGAAAGAAGTTTGTCGGGACACCCTAGATGGACGAGGAGCTGGACAGGGTGGCGGAGTCGCAGGGAGACGCCTTTAGCGACACCCGCGCTTAGTGCCATAGAGGCCTTTAAGAAGGCCCACACTCCGAAGCCCAAGCCCAAAACCCATTCCGTGATGGATCCCACGCATAGGCCAAGCTGGTAAGTGCCAACGAAACCCATCACACTTAGCAGATTTGTAGTTTACCTTAGTCTAACTCGAAACCACGCAGGATCGCTACCAGGAGGCGTACACTCAGGAGCACAGTCCAGACAACTTTCGGGACAACGCGCCCCTCGACCCGGTGGTGTTCCACAAGCACTTGGGCGACAAGACACACCGGAGGCTAGCGATCGGAGCGGACCACCTCAGGTGAGCTAGTAACCATGTTAGATGTCATTGCGTTGATAAAGTTGATTTTTACAACTAACCATGGTCCTCCTTAATTGTAGGTCGGAAGATTACATGCCCGAGGTCCGGGCCTTCCAGAACGCCCCTGAGAGCCGGCGCTAGTTCGAGACCTCGCTTCGCCAGGAGATGAAGTAGCAGAAGCAAGAGATGGAGCAGCGGATGGCGACAGAGAGGGAGTAGATGCTGCAGACGTTTCAGGAGAGCATGAGGATAGCGAAGGAGGAGCAGTTGAGCGGGAGCAGGAGCAGGAGCGGAGGTTGGCAGAGGCGATGCAGCAGCAGCAGGAGGCGATGTTCAGGCGGTTCCTGAAAATGCAGCGCGGGGTAAGACATTACAACCATCTCATTTCGTTTCACTGAAACCTACAATCCTTTAACTAATTGTGTTGTGAACGTGTAGGCCAGCTCGAGCAGGACTACGGGACGCTCAGAGTCTCCTCCACTTCACGGTTCGGGATTGGCGGCTCCGGCCCAACGCGACGGCACCCAGGATAAGACAACGAGTCCCGGCCGATGGACTTCACGTGCAGCTTCCTCCGCGACGACCCTCCGCCACCACCCTTCTCTTGAGCACATGGTTTTGATGAATGGACTTTGTTTTTTGATGATACATATGTTATATGTGATTAATGCGGTTGAATGACTTGGTTTGATGTTATATGGGATGAGTGTGGTTGAAATTGTGGATGAATGTGATGATTGGGTTGTTTTGGTCATATATTGCTTATTTTTTGTTAGAATTTTGATTGTGGATGTATATTTGCATGAAATGTGGGATTGTGAAATATATGCGGGGTACTTTGGGTTTGCAGGTGGAGCTCAGCAGCAGTGGCTGCTAAATTGGATTATTTTTAGCAATTTACCCAGCTCTTTTTTTTCTGCTAGAATTCAGTTATTCTCAACGGCCGTTAATATGTCGTCAAGACATAAGGGGTCCAGTAAACCCCTGGATGCTAAGCACTCTCGATGCCTGGTATGTTGTCGATAGAGAGGGGCCCTGCGTACCCCCTGAGTCAAGCTCTCTCGATGGTCCTGGAGGAGCCATCGAGAAATAGGGGCCCCACAGACCTCCCCTAGAGGCCATCTCTCTCGACCGCTGTCGTGGCTGTCGAGAGAGATGTTGCTGCCACGTGTCTAGTTGACCCTCTGGCCAGTCAGCTGTCTTGACGGCTACTGGTGGGCGTCGAACCAGATGGAGACGGAGCCGTGTATCGGCCATCAGGCAGTCATCGCCCATGTATCGACGGCCGGATTTCATACCGTCAAGAGAGTTTGTATCGATGGATGGACCGTCGACAAAGGCTGTCTGTCTCGATCTATCTGTCTCAATGTAACACCCTTACTTTCAAAACCCTAAAATCATATGCATTATTGCATTCGCATAATTTCAAAATGCATTTTAAACTAAGCTTTTGAAAATAAGTATGCTACCTTTTAATATTTTAATCCCTCCAAAAATAATATTCCAAAAGATTATTCAAGAGAAAAATGAAAATAATTAATTTGTTTGAGTTTGATTCACAAAATAAAAATGTTTATGAAACCCGGACCGTGAGTTCTATTAAAATCATAATCCGTGGATTTCGAAAAATTGAAATTTCTTATTTGAAATAATTATTTCCAAAAACCTAAAATTACACTTACCTAAAATTTTAATCTTTCCTAAAATTAATATTAGAAGAAAGAGTATATTTTTCTTCCTTTCTTTCCGTTCTCATCCATTTAGTATATTAAAAAGAAACAACATAATTCAAAATTATAGATATTTATATTATCACATTTTCATAAATTAATAATACAACAAAAATTCCGTTTTTCTTCCTTTTCTTCCGTTCTTATCTTAATCATGATTTGTCATCATTTCTTTCCGTCCTCATCCTCTTTCGTTCTCATCCTCGTCAAGATTACGTTTTACTCCTGTTCCTATCCATATCATGATTCTATTTTGTCCTACTCTCCGACGTGGCCTGCATGTATTGTGCCACCTCCGGCCGCGAGCCACGTATGGGAGTTCTCCCTCCCCGCACACCTGCATAGCCCAAACCCTCAACCCCAGGGTTTCCCGAATCATCGAGTCCCTAGCTCATCCCCATAGCCAACCAAGCCAAAACACAACAACCCCAAACCCTTAATCCCAATTCCCCATACACACAGCTCAGATCGATCCACAACTGAAGTCTCGAGCAAACATCGGCAGAGAAGCTGTCGCCGCTGAGTGCCGGCCACCTGCTCGCCCCGCCGCATCCTTGCTCCTCCTCGGCTCACCTTGCAACCAGTGCCGCCCCATTCCTCGCGCAGCCGCACTGGAGACCCTGCCGTCCCGGCCGTGCAGAGCCGCCTCCGCCCTGCTCCTTTCCTGTTAGCCAGCCACCGCCCTCCTTGATCCTCCTGTCGCGTCGTTTGGGCCGGCCGGCCCTAAAGCTTCACGGCAGCGCCACGCCATGGCAGCTTAAAGCAGCTCCTCCGTCGCCTCAAGCATGCCGACACCGGCGGTTGCCGCCACCGCCACCAGCTCCTTCCCAAGCCAGCCCGCCGTGTGCCGCCACCTGCTCTCGGTCTTGGCGCCCGCCATGTTTCCCAGCGTTGCCAACCCTTGCCGGCCAAGCCTACTCCAAACCCACCTTGACCCGTCTTTGCGCCGTCTGCTTCGCCGCTTGATCGCGCCATTGGTGCCTAGCCTAGCTGCTTGACCATGAAGCTCCGCCACTCCCCTCACCGAGTGCCGCCCCAACCCGCCGTGAGCCCAACCCAGCCGGCCAAGCCCCTAGCCGCCCTCTCCTTCCTCCTCCTCCTCTCCTTTCTTTCTCTTCCTCTCTCTCCTTCTCTCTTTCTCTCTCTTTGGCTCTCTCACTGAAGCTCACTCAGTGAAGAACAAAACCAGCCACACCTTTCTTATCTAAAGCTCAGCCAAGGCTGACAGTAGGACCCCACGAGCTATAGTGCCATTTTCCATTTTTCTAGAAATTTCAGCACATAACTTCCTTCATCTTTTCACGCCGGATTCATCCGAACTCCAATTCCGGCGATTCAAGTTTCTAAAAATCTAGAAAAATCATATCTACCTACGGTAATTTTTGTATAATTTTTTAAAATTAGATTGCTATATATGCTGTTTATTAGTTTGTTTTTTCTTGTTTTGCGTGCGATAGAACGTTCGGACGCCGAAGGGGAATTTCTCGACGCCGCCGACGCACCGCCAGAGTCCAACTACTTCAAAGGCAAGTCTTTCCCTAGAATCCCAATTTTATAGCTTTGCCAAAACTGTTATGTTGATGAAAACGTCGTATGATCATATACTGTTACCTAGTGCATGTGTTTGCCCGACATATGCATCTACTGATAAAAGCCTCTACCCTAGGATAACTTATGGAAATATCGTCCACTGTTTTTAAATAATAGATGCTTCGTATTGCTCAGTTAGGTATTCGGGGATCCAATCCCACATATTGAATGTAGCTAGGCATAAAATCAAGAGATTTGATGAATTGCTTGTATTGGGATTTGGGATTCGATTCATTCATCTTAATTAAAATTTGACCAACTAATAAATGGGATCGGGAGCGGATGGATTGTAAGGTGGGTGCATTTGAGCACGAGAGTTGGGTTTGTGTTGGTTGCCGCTCCGAGAATAAGGACCGAGCCGTGTGACTACTTTACTGAGTACTTACCCGTATGACCGCAAGCCCGGTATGGGACGGGCCTAATCTAAAGGAAAAGAAATGTCGAGATTACTCACTGTCCTTGCACGGTGGATGAATGGAGAAGTGCAGAGTTGAGAATTGAGATTTGAGAATTGAGAAACATCACCGGGGTATCGCCAGGGACTTGTGCTGAAGCATTTCTCTGGGTACCTGTGTGAAGCAGGTACGACAGTGTTTAAGCCCGAGATTAATTTTCTGGAGGGTTTTGTTATAATATCCTTCGACTGGAGGATATTGTATCTTGCGGGTAAAGCGTACAACCTCTGCAGAGTAAAACCATTTGAATGGCCGTGCCCACGGTTAAGGGCGGACAAGGTGGGTTTCATATTGTAGCATCACTGAACATAATATGACATGGGTAAGGTTTTTCTGGCACGTGGGTGCCGTTGCTAGATGAGAATTATGAGATTGATATATGAGTATTGGGATTTGAGAATTGAGATTTGAGATGTGAGAATGGAGGAATGAGATTATGAGATTGAGAACTTGAGATCTGAGAATAGAAAGTTGATGATATGACTGTTGATCATAAGAATTTGTACTTATTTATATATGTTTCTCAAATGCTTTTACAATTCTAAGTGAATTGTTTTTATGCAAATTAACCCTCAGCTTTATTAAGGTAAACCTAAACCTGGCCCTTCCTAGGAAGGACTTGCTAGCAGTCAAATGCTAACCCCGCTTGTTATGCGGGGCTGTTCATCTAATGAGCAGGTCAAGAATACAAGTGGAGAACTTGAAGACGATGACTATACCAACGCCTAGGACGCTACTACAGCTTGCCTGTGGTTTGATTGTTGTATTTTGCCTCTTCCATTTGAAGTTATGAAAAACTGTGAAGACTTCCACTGCATGCTAGATTTCCGCTGTTTAAAGGCCTTCGTGCCAGTTAGCGTACTCTGATGTAATTATTATTCGAACTTGTAACGGCAATGATCCAAAGCTCTGAAATCTGTGTGTACTAGCTACTGATCCAGGGACTAGTACAGGTAATGCACAGAAGGGGCCCGACTCCGTTTGGCGGGTCCCGACACTCAACGGCCGAGACAAGGTTCTCTTGACAGGTTCCATGGCTGTCTCGACGGATTCGGCCGTCGAGAAATAGGGCGATCCGTGTAGTGTATGATTTGGGATGCCAGTGGTTATAAACTAGTGGAATACAGGAATACCATGGTAAGATGTTACTAAAGAGCGAGGTGCTACAAGTGTGTTAAAAAATAATTACCATGAGGTTGTTGCCTTAAATTAAAAAGTTTGAGGTTGCACGATATGTGTAAAACAGAACGATCAATGTTGGAACCGACAAATTATTAGGGCGTGTTTGGTTGCATGTATTGGATTGAACTTATACGGGATGGTACATGATAATTGGGATGAAGGTGTTTTTATACCACAGGAAGTTATTATGTGAGCTGTCTATGATATGCTAATTGTCACACACGACTTTTACGTTTAATTAACCAGTTGTGATATGTTAACTATCGTTACCAGTTGTGATATGTTAACTATCATAGACGATTCTACCATCAGAATTGTCTCTGATGTGTAGTAAACATACAATTCTAGTCTCAGCAATTGCTAGCGAATGACGCCCTATGAAAACAAGAGACATACACATACGTACAAACGGTGCTCATACAATTTGCATAACAAATACAAATGATACCATCACATACACATCCCACAACACATAGACAAATCATACAAACATTGTCATAACACGTACAAAAATTCTGAAATAATAAACGAATTCATTTGAAAGGACATAGAAATTAAGTCACAACATGTTATTAGACATAGTTTGAACTAGGTAACGCTAATTTGTTGAGTTAAAACACCCATTGGATCAATGACTTGCATCATCAAGCAGTTGGTCAACTCTTCTCCAATATCCTCAAGTTGTTGGAATTCTAGATCAAGAGGTGCTACATATGTGTGGGCCATACTTTAATGTATTGGCTCTATACATGCAAGTTTTAGACTAGGGTGTTACAATTCACCTGACATGTATTTCACTATGTAGAATAAGATGATTCAGTTCACCCAACCAAAGGCATGAACAAAGCTATATTATATACCGTCTCATACAGGTTCATTCCATTACATGCAACTAAATTAATACACCCTTAGCTAGTTTTCAGATTATTACCGCATAGCATTTCAGCCGCAATATAGAGTTCAGAACACAGGGCCCTGGCACGATAATTAAACCTACGCTTAACTTGCAGCTCCATTATGCCCTCAGTACGTATAAACATGACATGAATGCCAAACACATCGCCCTCGATCGGCCTCATCTCTCAATCGCACTCCGCGTACGTGAACGAGCGACCTGACGACGATCTCGTCTTCTCACACAATTAATTCCCTTACCTTTCCTCCCCCCGGAAGCACGCAGAGCGCAAAAACGACCTCACACCAAGGAGGAATTAAAAATTCAGACTTTATCTCGCGTGTCTTGCTGGGGCACACTAGGAGCGTTACTTAACCTTAATTATAATGCTAATGAATGATCAGATGGGCATGTATGCATGTATGTCTGTGTGCGCGCGCATGGGTAACTTGCTGGGATGGGTCTCCTAATGATGTAGCTAAGCTAGCTAGTTAGTAGTTCTCATGGCACAAGCATGCGTGTGACAAGATGTTGGGAATCTTTCCACACCTGGCTTGTAGCTAGATTGCAAGATTAATTAGTTTCAGTTGCTGCCTCAGGAGATGGGGACTAGACGTGCTTAGCTCACGGCCGGCCAGTCGGTTAACAGGCAGGAGACACGGGCATGCAGGACTCAAAGTACGTACATGGCAATGGCATGGCAACGGTTTCACCTAAGCCTTGTTCAGTTCGACTCCCCCTATAAAATGGTCTCAGATCATCATCACCCCGGCCATATATTGCAGAGCGAATTGAGATAGAGCTTCTGTTTCAGAGGCCGGTCTATACTTTCCATCGATCCACCATTGTTGATGATCACTTGTTGATCTCTAGTTCATATACTATTTGGTAATTGGGATGGCACTGAGGGAGATCGAGTCGACGCTGCCCCCAGGGTTCAGGTTCTACCCGAGCGACGAGGAGCTGGTCTGCCACTATCTCCACAAGAAGGTGGCCAACGAGCGGATCGCGCAGGGGACGCTCGTCGAAGTCGACCTGCACGCGCGCGAACCGTGGGAGCTCCCAGGTCAGTACGTCCGCGCGCATGCAACGCCAATCAATTGCTTAATTATCAATCAGGCGATCCACATATATCTATCGTTCTATGGAGAGCATTGCTGTAACTGTGTACTGCAATTATCTGAAGACTCCGATTAAGCTGACATGCATCTGTGGATTACTGATATGCAGAGGTGGCGAAGCTGACGGCGTGCGAGTGGTACTTCTTCAGCTTCCGGGACCGCAAGTACGCGACGGGGTCGCGCACGAACCGCGCCACCAAGACGGGGTACTGGAAGGCCACCGGGAAGGACCGCGAGGTGCGCAGCGCCGCCACGCGCGGCGTCGTCGGGATGAGGAAGACGCTGGTGTTCTACCAGGGGAGGGCCCCCAACGGCGTCAAGACCGGCTGGGTCATGCACGAGTTTCGCCTCGACGCCCCGCACTCGCCCCGAGGGTAATTAATGCTAACCTGCATGCAGTCGTCTTAATTAATCTAGCGCTCTCCCTTAATTTGACCTAGATAATCTTGCTGTGTCCAACACAAAATTTCGATTCTAATGTATGTGACAGTACATATCGTTATCAATAAATATATAGCTATATGGAATCTACAAGATTGGAGATTTGGAGGTAGAGTGATCTGTAAAAGATACTTGCTAGATGCTATATATACCTCGCTGTCATCAAATATGTAGAATATTCTTCCTTTGTTGGAAGCGATACATAATGCATGCATACTTCATTTGGATTTATGTGGCATGAGTCATAGCTTAAGAAATCAATGGACTACAAATACGAAGATACATAACCATGATCGATATGCCTCAAGAGTCTAAGATAATTCATCCAAGTAGACATACAACTAATTAATACTATATCTTTTCTCTCCATCCGAAACCTTTGCTAGTGTATTTTTTAAAAAAATAACTCGAGAAATTATGTTTTCATAGTATACGATAGGTTGAGTTCAGACTTCAGACCCAGCAGTTAAGAATTTAAGATGTGCGCACAATTTCTTATATTTCCTATATAGAGGGAAAGTCTTCGATTATAAATTTCCTGGTTGTTGATCGGGCCACAAGAGTAGCCACAATCAGCTGTAATTGTGCAGATAGATGGAGCTAATGTTTGGTACGATGGCACAATTATGTCATACTTTCTTAGCCATGGGGTCTCACATGTCATACTCTCATTCTGCGCTAAAGTTTGCCACAATTGTAGCTAGCCAAAGACAAACTATATATGATACATGCTGGATCGCAAGGACCTTCTCCGCAACCAAAAGCTAGCTTAAAAGCTTAGAAATTCCCTCCACACTAATTAATTAGTTAGGTATAATGCCATTTTACAACTAATATAAGACTATTCCAACAATTTCTTCCTTCGCATTTTGGTATTTTGGTATCCCTAGCCGTTCGTCATCCTCTCCTAGCCGTTCACTGATGGTCCTTTAGGGCCATGGTCTATTAGGCCTTCACACCCTATTGCCTATCAGACCAGAGGTGTTAAAACCGAGCTCTGATACTCCGTAATGATCATAAGGACCATCATAACTAGTTTGATAGACGAGAAACTTCACCACTTATATATAAGTTTGGTTTCTTATCCTTCCACAGCCAATTAATGTGGGACTACTCCAACAATACAACACACTTTCGAAGAAAAAGTATGGCATCTTAGAGCAACAACCTAAATGTGCCCAAGGTGAATACGTCTAATCCATCGGAAGGTGATCGATTGAGCTTAGGCGACCCCGTGAATCACGGGGGTGAACGTACTGAAACTACATGGCAAACAAGGACCTTTCACTGGATGGGAACTTGGGAAGTTCATATGGAAGACAGTGACGCCAACATAATTCTCATCGCCACATGCACATATATATCCTAAAACTATTATTGCGCTAGCAACATAGCATGCAAAAACATTGGCACGTGAAGAAACGTCCTGTTGATTGTTGAACATACACTGATGAGAGAGAGAGGGTATTATATTAGTAGTACATGTTTTAGCAAGCTAGCAGCCAACGTGGATCCATCCTATAAAGCATTCAATAGTTGAGCACGTACGTCTTGCTGTCCCTGAGCATGCACAGTAGCTAGTACACGCACGTACTGTATGTTCAAAGGGAACGGAAAAAAAATTAAAAATTGCTTGGCCGGCCGGACTGATCAGTGATCAGTACGGCGTCGTGCGTGCATGCATCATCGTTGAACGGACCAGACGCATGCGCCCGCGGCCGCGTGTACGTCCGATCCGGCCGCGCGTGCCCACCCCTGCACCCTGCAGCAACAGCATTATTGCTGCTGCAAGCGTTTCTCCTCCTCGTCCTGTGCAGAGGACGAAGCTTACGTCGACAATGTTACGGTATACGGAGTATGATATATAATAACAAATGTAAGATAATTATATATATATATATATATATATATATATATATATATATATATATATATATGTATGTATATATATAACAGCAAGCAATTAAAATTATCATGTAACAAAACTATTGACATGAATTCTTCAACATCAATATATTGCAGTAAAATACCAATTCATATTCAGCAGTGTAATTGATATGATAATAAACAGAAATTTATAACAGTTTAAACAGCAACTTAGCTCAATTTGAATTTGTTTCAATATGTCAGGTTGCTATAGATAGCCTTCCAACCACATTCAATTCACAAAAGGTTATATGATCATAAATTATAATATAGCAAATTCACAGTTTTATACACTACCAGGAAACTGTGCTATACAACCGGTTCGTAACCGCTTTCACAAGCAGTTATATAACCGGTTCTAAGCAACCGAGACTAATGCTCGCGGGAGCACTAGAAGCGGTTAGAACCGCTTCTAGTGGTGTCTAAAAAGGTAAAGAATAAGGATAAAGAATATTGGGGTATGTGGGATTTGAACTCGGGACCTCACCCCTCCTCGTGACCCACGCCTTACCCAGCTAGCCAACCTACCCACGCGTGCTCTCTGATGAGATAAAGCAAGCTTTCCCTTTAACAATTCGAAAAATGGACCTCACGGGTTCGTATTACGAACCGCTGCTAGAGGTGTTGGGCTTTAGAAAGGGTTCGTGACACGAACCCCTTCTGTTGCTTGGGCTTTAGAAGGGGTTCGTATTACGAACCGCTTCTAAAGGGGGCTTCCTGGCTTAGGCTATTGAACCGCTTGTGCTGTAACTATTAGAAGCGGTGCGCATCGAACCGCTTGTGATATACCGCTTGTGATGCTCGTTTTTCTAGTAGTGATAAATGCTAAATAGATGAATTAAACTCCACTCTAAACAGGAATTATATATCTCAATGCCCAGGTTGCTCCTGGCTTAAAATTCCAGCAAACATACACAAAAACAGCACTGTCTTATATTCAATATGTCACTGATAAACCAGCAAAATGCCACTGTTTTAACAATTCAACAATAGGATTCAATTTTCATATGAATGAACAGTGCAGCAGGTATCTCATATATAATTCTCACATTCATAACAAGTAAATTGGACATAAATTTATAATCTCACATATATAATTATCATCGAGCTTACCTCCATGCCACACCCAAAACAGTGTGTAGCCCCAAAACTGAGGCAATTGGCCCCTTGGCACAAGTGCCAGGTCCCCAAACAACCTCAATTAGCCCTGTGCACAAATCAAAAAGGGAATTTGAGCAACTTGCGTAGCACCGGATTCAAACCAGTGTGAAGATAGGCAAGGCACGTCTCAACGACGCTGTCCCAGAAAACAATATTGCCGTCATTATAGGAATAACAGCCGCAAATGTTCCAGAGATACAATGCCGTCATTATAGGAATAGCAGCAACAAATGTCCCGGAGATACAATGCCGTCAATCCCAATGCAGCAGTCCAAGACCACGGCACAGCGATCCCGAAGCACAGCACAAGACCACAGCGCCCAACCCTCAGCTAAGGGACCAAGCCGATGTGCGCAGCAACAAAATCAACCATGGGCAGCCACTGTCCCAGCTTCGATTTAGCCTCCTCTCATAAGATCAACCTAGCCTCCCTCAAATTGAGCTCCTCCCAAGCTCAAAGACAAAGAATTAGAGGCAGAATCGACTTAGAAATCACCGAATCAAAGAAGTTTAGAAACTAGGATTAGCTCGTTGAACCGGACCAGTGGATGTGTGAGAGAGAGCAAGAGAGAGGGAGAGAAACCAGATGATAGGGGAGGCTCGGCAGGCCGTTACAACAGCCACCGCTGCCGCCGCGCGAGTCAGCCACAGCAGGCGCCGCCTGCTAGCACTGGCGTGCGTGCGCACGCGCACCAGCCGAGCCTGCTGCGCGATGCAGCTGATGCTGTTGCCTTATCACTTCCACGCATGGCCAAAGGCCCATGGGACCGTCGGGAAAAAGCCCAACAGCTTACGACACTGTGCAATAAGCTGGCCATGTACAGTACAGGCCTCGCACATGCATGGTGACATATTATGGTGTGCACGAACGTACCAGAATACAGCGGCGCCATGCTGCTGCTGCGACGCAATGAAGTGCTCTCAGTTCTCACTAGGCGCGCGCAGAGACTGGACCAGCAGCTAGCCAGCCAGCCAGCACCCAGCACAGCGGCCATTGACAAGTCCCTTGCATGGCGCAAATTATTGGCGCGTTATTAACTCTCTCTCGTTTTTCCCTCGTGGGCTAGAGACAGCGCCCAGCAATAACCAACCGGACGGCCATTAATGTGCTTGCTTCTTCAATGCCGGCTTCCTCGTTCAGATGTTAGGCCAATCGCGTTAGGCTTTACGGCTTTACCTCACTTGTCTGCATGCGTGTGCGTACGTGCAGGAGGACTGGGTACTGTGCAGGGTGTTTCAGAAGAGGAAAGGGGACGGCGACGGCCAGGACAACGGCGCCGGGGCCTCCTCCCCCACCTTCGCCGGCTTGTCGGCCCACGTGACGCCGGACCACCCCGCGGAGACGGCGGCGGGGGGCTACTACGACGTCCTGCAGGCCGGCTCATCCGGCGCCGGCTTTGCGGCGCCGCGCCAGGATCAGGTGGCCGGCGGCGCCAGCGCCGTGCCGGTGGACGCGGCGGTGCCGCATTACTACGGCGGCGGCGCGGTTCTTGATCACCACCACGGCTTAAGCTTCCCGCAGGAGGTGTGCGGCGTGCTGCCGGGGTTCGGCACGAGGGGGGCCGGGGACGACTACGGGTTCAACAATTACTTCGACATGGGCTTCGAGGACGTAGCGAATCTTGGGGGCATGAGGTTCCCGCAAGGGTGGGATTGATCGTGCGAGCAATGGAGATTTGCTTGTTGCCGCTAGCTTCTTCTTTCAAGAGATAGCTAGATTATTGAATTAATTAATTCCATTAATTGCTCTTATGAAGTTTGAAAGGTTTGGGTTTGGAATTAGAGGGGTGTGAGATCGAGATGGTGCATGTGGAATCAAAATTGTAAGGTGAAAAATTCCTACTTTATGTAAATTAATATATGCGCTAATCGAGCTTTATACTTCTAAATGATATATATGCAAACTACAATCACAGTTATATCTCTAGAACAGATGTTACTCGTTTGTAATTTGTTGTCTCTGGCAAGGACTGGCATTAGGAGCCTAGGATCAAATTAAAGATGGATTGCACAACGCAAGGGAATTTAAAGGTTTTGTTTTTGTGTGAGAAAAGCGATGTGAAAAAAAAATGAATGAGGGATCCGCGTGTACGACTGTACGTGTGTGTGAGAGAAGCCCCCGAGCTTGAGGGGGATCGTTATAATCCCCAGTTAGCTTCTGAACTGGGGCGGTGGGGTGAACATAATAGAGCTTGCTCCCATGCCCTTTGCCTTTGAAAGACCGACTGCTTACAACACCTCCTAAGGGACTGAGCTAAATAGCAAATTGAGCAAACTGAATGGTAAGATGAACTTGAAACGCTTTATTCAACTTATTTTTTAGAGTTTTAAGAAATGGCTTTGAGATTAAAAAAAAAAAAGTAGGCTCAAGAAGCCAAAGCATTTGGCTTTTGGAAACCGTGATAAGCCATAAACCATACCTTTGGAACACACCTTATGCATCCATCCTAACCTAGGGATTGGAATGTTGTGGAGAGTTTAGCCAAGAGCCCGATACTTTTCTAAGAATAAAACAATATCGTGTTACTTCCTACCAAGTCATATTAGATGTGTTGACTCACTCTCTCAACTTCGCTAAGTGCTCGACTACCTTTTGCTTTCACACTCTTATTATTGGCATTTGGGGATTGGTCATTTAGTGTGTCAATGGCATGTCTCTGTATCCTTGGGCCATATATCATTGATTCATATGTGGAAAATCCAAATGTTGGCCGATTAGTGCCTAGCCCGGCCAAACCAAGTAGCAGGGATGGGGATGTGTTGGAGAAGAAGAGAAGGAAGGAGGCAGAGAAGAGAGGGTGGCGGCTGGGAGATGGTAGCAACAAGAAACCCTAGGTTCTATCAGTATATACCTTTAAGTAAAGCATATTGGACCTTAGCTTTCAACATGGCCCAAAAATAGGAATACAATATGAAACCCTAGGTTCTATTAGGAACACCATGCATCTGCTCATTACCTCTATGCTATCCAAGCTCTAGCAGTGCCGCCTCATGTCCTCTGCTCTTTGTCTTTGCTCTCCAAGCTCTAGCATTGTCGTCTTCATCCTCCCCTTCTCTTTCCCCTTCTTCTCTTCCACGGTCCCTATTGAACTCCCTGCGGGCTAAACGGAGATGGGTAGGACAATGTCAGCAGTGACGAAGAGCCAAAGCAGGAGACACGATTGAGAGATCTCCCTAGCCGGCCCGTTGAGCTTGAGGGTGGCTGCACGGCACAGGAACGACACTGCCTCGACCTACTTCACACCGTCTTGACCCGCCTCACTCTGCATTGGACTGTCTAGGACCCGCCTAGGCGGGCCGAACGCCTAGGTGCCTAATCAAGGTCAAATCACCAAGGCATACTAGAACCAAGCGCCAGGTGGCACCTTGAGCTGATTTTTACAACACAAGGAAATCCTTAATTTACCCATTTCTTTGGGAGTAGCAAATCCTCAAATCTCCCATTTTCTGTTAGATAATTTTTAGGGCATTGAATTTGTTTATTGGAGGCAAGATGAGTGATTTTGTTAGAGTTGCTAACAACACTTTTGTAGAAGGAGTGGAGGACCAAACAATCATCGTTCATCACTCACTACTATATTCTTTTATTATAATAAATAAATAGAGATCTATCTATGTTAGGAGCCTTACTTGCAACTAGGGATGGCGACGGGGTATTCCAGAGCGTGAATGGTATCACGTCATCGTCCCTTGTGATCCAGAAATTCTCCATTCCCTATCCCCATTGGAGTGAATGGTCCCCAATGCTTCAACACAGCTGCATGCATGATGGCTTGGTAGTCACTAGCATCCTTCGGCATCGGCTGAGCGCCGCCACCTACTCTAGCACATCATCTCTCATGCTACATTGGCCCACCTTGCATTGCCTCACGTGTTTGTCTCCCGCATCTACTGTGTGTGTTGCTTCTTGTGGCATTCGAGATGAAGGTTGGAGGCAGAGGTGGCTTGCATTTGGGGGGAGAATGAGATTAGGTTTGGGATTTCGGAAAGTGAGATAAGGGGAGAGCCAACCGGCCTAAGCGTGGGAAGGAATGAGTGATAGGAACCGCTAGTGGGCTGTGGGATTTAGGGCAGGAAGAGGAGTTGAGTTGGGCCTCGACCTTGTTATTTTCTATTTAAATTTAGATTATCATCTACAATGGAATTTTTTTTGTATAATCCAAATGCTTTGTTGGTTTGTAGACATTTTTTTAAAAAATCTTAGTGCTTCTTCTATAAGCTCTCAAAACCATCGACCTTGAAGTGGGCCTTACTAAACCCCTTACCGAGGGCCACAACTTTTAGATTATAATAGTGCTACTAATTAGAAACACTACAATTAGCGAGCTTTTAAATCGGGTGTATCTATCTTTATTGAATCGAGACCAAAAATTGTTGTGAAGTGGCTCTCATTTTACTGTACCTATCTTGTAGCAAGGATCAAAGGTTAGACCTTGTATCCACAAATTTAAGTTATACCCCACTTTAATTGATTTCCTCATAACTGCCCATAAAGAAAAAAGAAGTAATATATAGGTAGGGATGACAGGATTTGAACCTGTGACATTTTGTACCCAAAACACCACGCTACCAAGCTGCGCTACATCCTTTTCCAAATTGTTGTACAATGCCATTATACATATCCCTATCTTGTTTTTCCGAATTATATGTATCCGCGAGATTAATTTTTTGTTTCAATGTGCAAAAGCAAACCATTTCTACTAGAAACATTCCTATAATGAATTCCTTTGAAACATTTATAATAAATGGAATATACCAAATTGTGATCAATCAAATATTGCTAAGTCCTGGCATTTACTGCCGTTTAACGCTTAAACCTTTTTATTTTTGTTTAAGGGAGAGCCTAATCGCCTCCCGCACGCATCTTGAGCAGGCCGGCCTAGCCCGTTCGATCAACATCGCAACGAGATTCCGAAAAGTCCAGTACAACTTCTCGGGCCTCACACGTACCGAGTACATGGCATGCCACGCAGGCTCGCAGCTCGCAGGAGGTGAGGCGATGCCTGCCGGCCATAGCGCAGTTCCACGAGCCATCAATGGCCGAACCGGGAAATATGCCGGCCGACGGCCGCCACGCGTCCGCGTCCTGGTGGGAGTGGAGTGAGGAGTCCAGTCGATCGAGGCCGAGGCGTTGCGCTACGCGACACCAAGAGGGCAGCCCAGTTTTGCTCTCACCCGGCCACGTGGTGGTGGTGTGTCCGTCGGCCCCTCGTCGTCGGAGGACGAGCCAGGCGCAGGCAGCCCGTCCGTCCGTACGAGGCGCCAGAGCCCACACAGGCTGGCCGTGCGGACACAAGGACCGCGCCCCTGTGGCCCGTGGCCCGCTCTGGCTCCAGGGCGGGTCAAACGCGGTCTGCTATTCTTTTCGTCGATGGATTATAAAATAAAAAGTTAAAGGGTTGAGAGACTGAAAAAATTGTTAAAAACTAGTTTTAAGAATTTTAAAAAGAAACACTAAAATCTTCAAAAAAAACAAAACACCAAAATATTTGGCTTATATAAAAATAATAAATATCTCAATGTAGGTTTAATCTGATTTTAAGCTAAAAAGAACAATGCAATGATGCTAGCGCAGCGGGCAAGACGAGAAGACAACAATGGTTTGCCCGTTGCCCAGAGGGAGTGGCTGGCCTGTGACGTACAGTCAACTTTACAACATGCGTGAGTGGGTAGGACACATATCCTCTGCCTTAGAGAAATAATAAAGGCGACATGTCTTTACACAATGGGATTATTGGTTTAATTATTGACACATCAAAATTGAGATAATATCATAGTTACGTTGTATTGTAGCATACATACAATGTTTTAAAGTTTTAAATATAGAAATTGTAAAAGGGACATTTTGGACATTAAGAGGCACTTTCTAAATGTTGGACCTAACACAGCTAACGACGATTGCATAGAACAGAAGAAACTGAAATAAGATGCGTACAAGGTTAGAGCAGCAATGTAATGGCATCGAAGGGATTAACAAAATGTTCAGTGGCATATAAGGATTCCCCCTTGTTTTAAATACAATACGTTGGATTCAAGAAAAGGTTATAAAGAATTCACCCTTAGAGCATCCCAGCAACTCCTCCATATATAATCTCATCTTTTATAACATTATTCATCATATCCTCTAAAAGATTCTCTCCATCCTCTCAAATTTACAATTTAGACTACATTCTCCAAAACATTCATTCCTCCAGCAGCTACCCTATTCCTAAAAAGTCAAATGAACAATGTTTTGCAGGACGTGCTGGGATGCTCTTATGGCATGGGATGCCATATGGCTCGTCAAATCTTTGTAGTTTTCACATCTCATCTATGTGCTCATGGAAAAAGGAAAATCATTTGTTAAGTAAGTACAAAGTATTCTATTACCCTATGGAAAATAATCTATATAATGACATGGCAAGTTGAGTTTCATACATTTAGGATTGGTGGAGAGGATCTACGTGGGTTTGTGAGAGACTTGGTGACGAGCTATTGACGATTCAGAGCGAATGAGTCTGTTTATGGTTGAGTCAAATTCAAACCGAGAAAATCGTAGCTAGAAAAAGTGTGGGGCAATCTGGACGGTCCACGCTGGACGTCCGGCACCTCGGACCATGGGTTTAATACCGAGGCAATCGCAACTAGGAAAAGTGCAAGGTAGTCCGGACATCTGGCTCCACTCCGGATGGTAAGAACAATACCAGGGCAAGGGAAATCCTAAGGAAAGCCATACGTCCGCCCTGGCCGGACCACTAAGATAGCACACAATATTTTAAAGTTTTTAGGATTTTCTGTTGCTCAAATGAATTTTTGGTCTACATAAATTTTGAAGAAAATTTTGAGACACATCTTTTTCGTTTTAGGGAGAAAGTCATTATTTTAAGCAATGCATGGACTTATAAAAATTATTTTGTGCACCGTGGTTTGATTAAGATGATGCAAATGGGCATTTGTGTTTGGCTTTCTTAATTGCTTTGGATTGCAATAAGTTTAATGTTGATTGCATGATATTTTGAGGTAGTGTAGGTGCTTATGGAAGGCAGAATATCTTTGTTTCACGGAAATTGTTTGCTTGTCTATATATTGTACATAGGTGACCAGAGTGGATTAACATTGGCATCAGGATCGAGGACATGGAGGGGAGTTCCATAGTGTCCAGGTGATCAAATGTTGCGTGAATTGATTGAAAATAGTCTAGGCACATAGTGGACAAGGTTTATGAATGGTGATGGCTTTGGGTGTGCAAGCGAAAGTGGTCCAAAGAAAGTTAGACACGTGGTGTGCTTGGTGGCCTAGGAAGCAAAGGATGGTGGTTTTGAAAACTGCAACGCTACAAGGAAGGAGGCCTAAGCGGTTTAGGTCTTGGGATCAACTTGATGCTCAAGTTGTTCCTAAACCGGTTATTGGTCATCAGTTAAGCACCACTTTGAGAAATGTGCAATGTGTGAGAAAACTTGGCATCTTAATGGGTTTCGTGTTAGCCCATATGTAATAGAGAAAACCTACTAAGGGTGGTTGGTTGCCCCCTTAGTGTAAATCGTGTCTCGATGGCTAGGGTTTTTGAGGCTTTGAGGAGATGGACTTAGCCAAATCATAAGAGCCCTAGATGTGTTTGGAGATGAAGATGTTTTGATCCGACCCAATCATTTCATTGTAACCATTTCTCCTTAGCCATCAAGCTTGATTAATCTCAAGGTTTGAATTTGTTTGCTTTGTCTTTAGTTTAGTTTTGTTCTTGTTTTAGGGCAATTTCTTAGTGAATCTTATAGCATGTTCTGAGTGGCTTAAGTTTATTTGGTTAGAAAATCAATTTGGCTTTTTTAATCTAGTTTTTTAAATCATAAAGCCATCTCTAAAAGCTCTTAAATATAACATAAATAAAGCGGACCAGCTTTAAGAAACAGATTCAAAAATCTCTTAAAGTATAGCTTAACATTCAAATTCATTTTACCTCAAAGAAGCTTACTCATTCATTTTCAAATAATCAGAACATGCTCTTAGCCTTCTCACTTTGGTTGATTTCTTCCTATAGTTTGACATCAAACGTGTAGAAACCCATCTAGGTCCATCTTATTCAAGTTCCCCACGAGATTTAGCCATGGATTGAAGATACCACTTTTAGCTTGTTTGTGACTTAGTTTAGGTGTATCATCAAAAGGTCTAGACTTTGGACACTATTGCTTTGATTCTTGGTTGGATTAAGTCCTAGACATTCCAAGGAGACCATGTTTAAAAGTTAAGATCAATCCGATGCTCTAATCAAGAATTACATCGAATTTGGTTTTTGCCCAAGCTAAAGCCTCAAAGACCATGCAATCCGGATGTTCGGCTCATAGGATGTTCAGGTTCGGGCCAATATCCGTCCACAGTCCATCCTCTGAAGACTGGCTATGATTTGTTTGGGTAATTTGATTTCCACTATGGTTCTTTTTTTGACCTTGATTCTTAATAACTTCTATAGCTATTTGAGCCAAGCTAAAGCATTGAAATTGGATTTTGGTACACATTGTGAAAAGGATCGATTCTAGTCGCTTATTTGGTCCTATAGTTGATGCAAAACCGTACAACATAAGGTTATCTTATGAGAAGCTCTAGCTGACTACAATGTCAATGAAATATCGCATCATGAAAATGTTATTTAGGATAATCGATACCTCCCATGTTCAAATTAACTAGTAGTAATTAAGATCAATTTAATTTCCCTTTTAAAAAAGATCAATTGATTTCCGTGTACTATGAACTATGATAATCAACTATGAGCAGTACGACGACGTCATCATTATAGAGTAGACGTTCACTGGCGGTTACAGCCTGCAGTAAGCTTGTTCCCATAGCTATATACATCACCAACATCATGCATTGTGGTGCACCATAGTACACATTTTGTCGATTCTGTGTATCATGCATGCTAATGCTGGAATGGAATAGGCAAAGACCTATACCACTCGCCCGTAACGCCTTACAAAGAATCACTTATTTTTATTTCTAGTTTGCTAGATTTCCCAAAAAATCAAACCAAACAATTCTTTCGTCTTGATTTCTCGTTCAAACTGAACGTCTTCCCGGTGAAACAGAACTTTTTTTGGTGAAACTAAATCATTTTTTGAGATCCCTAGCGTTTTTTCTTTTTCCGCCTACTTCGTTAGATTTAAATTTTAAAAATTAAAATTTCATCGAATTTTAATGAAAAATCATAGGAAATCACAGGAATCAAAAATTGGGTGCGAGCATGTAACATCCCTATTTTCAAAAACTAAAAATCATCGTGCATCATGCAATTGCATTCTAATAAATTTCACTAAAAATTTAAAACTTTTGAAAATAAGTATGTTACAATAATTTTTGAGCTTATAAACAAATAAATTGGTTTCCTTAGTAAAAGAAAAGTTTTAAACGAGATTTGTTAAAGAGTTTAACCTTAACTTTTAAAACATATTTAAATGCAGAGATGTTTGTTTTTAAACAAGATTTTTAAATCTTGCAAAAGCGAAACCTTTAATAAATGATTTATCAAGATTAAAGAATCTAAGTGAGTTTTAAAAATATCTTAATCCCATGAAGGAAAATAATTTAAGTTTCTCATTTCAAATAAAAGCTATAGTTAAAAGTTTTTGCTTTCACAATGATTAAATTGCAAATTATTCACTTAAAACTCATTATGATAATTTGTAAAAATTGTGATTTCAAATTAGACTTTTAAAAGCAACAATTTAAAAACTAAATCCACATTAAAATTTACATTGCAAACTAAGTGACTAATTAAATGAATTATTAATTTTCCTATTTAAACCCCTACCTACTTTCTCTCTCTCTATGACAAGTGCGTCCCTCCCCCTTGTCACTCTCTTCTTCCTCTCTCTTCCCTCTCTCTCACTGACGCCCCCTCCTCTCACACGTTCTCACATGGACCTTTCCCTTCTCACTGCCTCTCTCTCTCACACTCCTTCCCCTCTCTCTCTTTCCCGTTGCTCACCCCCCCACGGACCCGTGGCACCACCGGCTTGCCCTCCCCTCACTGCCACGCAGCCCCTCCCTGCTTCACTCTCACGCAACATCCCCTCCCTCATCTCTCTCTTTCCTCTCCCGGTCACTCTCTTTCTACCCTCACTGCCTCTCTCACTCCGCCCGCTAACTCACACCCTCCCCGGCCGATCCCCATCGCCGCCCTCCTTCCTTCACTCCCTGTGCTCCATTTTCGCCATTGCCATGCCGCATGCGTCGCCGAGTCCACCGGAGCCACCGCCGAACCGCTTCTAGCCTTGCCGCCGGCTTCGTCGGCAGGTAATCCCCTTCCCTCGTGGCCTCTCCTCCCTCCCTAGGACCCTCCTTGTCCTTCCCCATCGTCGGCGCCACCTCATGCCGCCCGATCGGCCGACGTGCTTCCTTCACCGCCAGCCAGCCACCACACCGCGCCACTCCGGCCACCACATGGCGCCACCTCAACCCTCCCGTGCCTCCCTTTGCTCACGCGACCCTACCACCCCTCCGGTCGCCGCCGTTCGCCCGGCCGGCGACACGCCTCGCCTCCCACCGCCTCGAAGCACCGCCGAGCTCGCCCGGTCCTTCCCTCGCCGCCGACCTCACCCGGGCCCTCTCCTTTCCTCTTCCTTTTCCCTCTCTCTCCGGGAGGCCCTGCCTTCATGGGATCCGCCGCCGCCGCCGCCTCCTCCACCGTCCCTGCTCTCAGCCGCCGTGGGTCCCGTGTCGGCCATGCCAGCCGTGACAAGCCGACCCGCCGTTCGATCTCTCCTTCGCCAGCATGATTTGAGCCACCACGCCAAGACAGACGCCTCAAGCAGCAGTGTCCATGACGGCCGGACCGCCTCAGCGCTCATGGCGCCAGCGTGGGCATGCTCGCCAGCGTCGCACAGTGGGCAGCGTGTCCCGCCCGCTCAGCGCGCGCGTTCTCATTGGGCGAGCCGGGTCGGCCGGTCCGCCAAGTGCTTTCCTTTTCTATTTAATCTTAGGGCAAGTAAAAATTGTTATTTTATATCTTTAAAAATACAAATCCAAAATTAATGAAACAAATTTCTAAAACTTCTAAAAATATGAAGTTTAATTTAAAAATATTACTTATATACTTTAATGCATAATTTTATTTTATTTATTATTTTTAAATGTGTGTTATTTGCCATCGTTAGATCCGACAGACCCGTGCGGAGTGAAGCTCACGAAGGCGAGTAATCGACCACATCAAGGCAAGTCATTGTTGATATTTTCCCCTTATTACCTTTGACCATATTGGAACCTAGTTTTACAAATGCTTTGTTAGAAGATTATTAAATGTGCATGGCTATGTTGATTAATCACTATCATATTGGTAGGAAATTTAGTTAAGAACTTAGCACACTTTAATTATGTCATTAATCCTAATTTTGATAACCTTAGGTTAATTAATCCATAATTACTGGTCACCCCCTTGGTTAGCCTAATTAACCTTGCTTAGTCATGCCACTAGTCATAATAGGTGATTACCACATGATGAACAAATTACCCCTGATTTAATACCTGTTTTAATTCAAAGTACCTCTCTGTTTACAAAGTGCTTGTTTGATTAGTAGTAACAGGGTGCTACTATGGAAAAAAATTGTTAGTGCCAGATGGCGGGTATGTCACCTGGGGGTTTCTGGAAAAATTTGTAAAACTTGATTGGGGTGGACAGATTGATTGGCTGGTGCAGTAAGCACGAGAATCAGGTCCAGTGTGGGAACCACTCCAGTCCCTAAGGACCGATACCTTGTGGTTGTCAAAACTAAGTACAACAGTGCGGCCATGAGTGCCTGTATGGGCGGGACCTGGCTGAGTAGCTTTTGAACTCCTAGTTTGGACATCCCGTGTGGTGGAGTTGGCGCGAAGCATCCGCTAACCTACCAGGCTCAAGAGGGGGCTTCAGCCAACTGGAGATACCAGCGCTGCGGTGGAAACCTTAGAGGGGATGCCAAGCTAGGAGCGAGATTGTCAAAGGCCTTGTGGTGATTATTTTCCTTTGAGTGATTCCTAGGAAAAACCACCTCTCATGGGTAAAGCGTGCGACCTCTGCAGAGCGTAAAACTTTCTAGAAAGCCGTACCCACGGTCAAGGGCGGACGACGGTGGGTTGATCACAATGGTAGTTTTCTTCCCTCTCTTTCTCAGTGTTTTAAAGAAGAAAACCGGCAGGTGCCGTGTTTTGGTTTTGGGAGCCTACGGTGGTTAGCCGTGAGGAGATGACTTCGGTGGTTTAGCCGACGTGTGGTATTATGCATACGGTGGTTAGCCGTCGAGAGTTGTTGGTCCTTCGGTGGATTAGCCGTATGGAAAATGTTTTTAGTAAAAACCACGATTTGCATCGTGAGACAGCCTTTGGGGCATGAGCCGGCTGGGGCCGGATGATTTAAATGTTTTGTCAATCAATTTGATTACTCCACTTCTTTCCCAAATTGCTTTAAAAATTTTAGGCAAACTATTTCAAAACTTGCTTTCTGCAAATGAACCCTACCTTTCCTTTGTCTAAACCCTGCATTTGCATATGTCAATTGGCTTGCGAGTATTTTCACCAATACTCAACCTCGCGTTTTGCTTGGGTCGCAAGATTCGCGACGCAGCAGGTGTGGAGTACCCCTGCGACCCTGAGGATGGAGACCCTGAAGCCTACGTCTTCGCCGACGGAGTCCAAGACGAGGAGTTCACGGATGCCTAGGATTGCGTTCCTCTAGTTTTGCCTGTGGGGATTGTTTTTGGTTTTCCACGTTTGGAACTTCAGTTGTAATATAAAGTCTTCTGCTTTTGTAAGGCCTTGAGCCAATCTTTTGTAACCACGCCGCTAGGCGACTCGATGTAAACTTATGTAAATTAATCGATATGGTTGTGATCCAAGTTCATTGTCTGCGTGTGTGCTAGCTCTTGATCCAGGGACTAGCATAGGTAAAGCACAGGTGGGACCTCATCTCCGCCAGGGGGAGGGTCCCGACAGAGCAGGATTTTGAAAAAAAAAAAGGATTTAAAACCCCACTCGCTAGTCCCACCACCACATCCTCACAACCATCTCTCCACCCTCCCGATCACCGTTGTCCCCTCCGCCGTCCTATTCGCCATCTCCAACGTTGTTGTCCCCTCTACCATCCCAAGTTATCGCCACCACCTCCTCCGCTGTCGCCCTCCATAAGAACCCTAGCCACCACAATCTCCTCTCCTCGGCTCATGGCTAACTCTCCCCAGCTCCCTTAGCGACAGTGATGCGAGGAACAGCACTACAGTGGCGGCAGCGACGCGACGAGTAGAAGCAGTGACACCGACTCCTCCCTTCCTTCCCCCATGTCGCACAGCCCACCTTCCTCCCATGGTGCTCTCCTCTTGCAGCGATGACGTGTTGGGTAGAGTGGTGCTGCTAGAGGAAGCGGCGGCGGCTGTCCGGTTGCAGTGCACATTCGGTTCGTCTTGTCCGGTAATCGTGATCTTGTGATGGCGAATCAATGGTAAACTTTGCTAATTTTTCACTTCGATGGTTTGTTGTGATGCAAGAAACTGCTTTTAGTGGCAAATGAAGTGGTTACTGATTGGTATTAGTTTTGCCTTTATTTTGTTCATGATTGCTAATTAACTGCTTTTAGTGGTAAGAAAAATTTGGCGAGGTCAACCGCACGACATCAGTCTTGGCTTTTTTTTCACGATTCGAACTGGTTCAGAGATAAACTCAGTTGTGCTGGTTTCCTAATCTATAAATCTATGCTGGTTTTCGAACCAGTATAGATGACTCGGGCACATAGTGCCTGTTATTATGTGTAGCTTTTGAAAACCCGCACTAATACCGGTTTTGACCTAGCACATATAACCATTTCTGCGCTAATGATATAAACATCCCAACACATTGTTTGTAACAATTAGTTCCTTTCATTTTCTCTTTCATTTTCTTTCTTTCTATATATTTTCCTGATAGAAACAACCTACTATTTCTAGTGGTATTTTTACTCGTTTCTGAGCCTTGATTCAAGCTTAGAGATCATTTCTTATATCCTCCACCTCAACAAATTGTACGTGGCAGTTTAAGAAACAGCTGGCTAAGATCCATTGGAAGTGCCCTAATTAACTTATGACAGTGTATTTCGTATGCACTACTATAGAAGTGCAAATATCTGTCGGTACTAAACCAATCATTATATTAGTGTCAGTTTCTGAACCAGCACAGACTAACAGACATTGAGTTGCCATAGCTATCTATGCTGGTTTGGAATCGGTACAAATGACCAGTCATTTATGCCGATTTATGGATATAACTGGCACATATATTTTTCAAATTTTTTTCACTTAGCTAGTCTAGTGTCGGTGCAATAGGCTAGAGCTAGCTACTTCCCTACATTAAAAAGAAGGGTTGTCGTCCTTTTCCTCCTTGTTCCTAACATCGAAGGAGTCGTTGGAGCAGGTAGGCTAGCCGTCGTCGTCGTCATTGTGGGAGGAGGGAAGGAGTCATCGGAGAATCGACGCAGATTGGCTGGTCCTCCTCCTTGAACTCGTCATCTTTCTCCTCATCGGTGTCGCTGCGTCTCGTCGTGGCTTTTCCTCCTCTCTAGTGGTAGTGGGACCGCATACCAAAGACAGAGATGTCGGCAATGATGGAGAAGGCGGTAGACACCGCCACTTGGGTGATGGGAGGAGAACGGCTAACAAAAATAGGGTGACATGACGATGACGGCCACATCGCCTTCCTCATCCTCATCGACCTTCGCCTCCTCCGATGACTCATACTTGTTGGTATCCCCCTCCTTTGATGACGAGGATGATTTGCCGGCCTCCTTCTCCTCCTGCGACGAATCCTTGCTATAGCCTTGCGGAGACGAGGGTGGATGATGACTAGGGCAGGCATGGTGAGACGGGTGGCAACAATGACTGGGGCGGCAAATGGGCAGAGGTGGCCACAGCTACCATGGTGAGACGGGCTGTGAGGACCGCTAGGGTGGCAAGGCTGGCGGTGCCGATGACATTGGAGCGAAGTGTAGCGGATCAGAGTTGGCAAAGACAGTGAGATGTGGAGTGGAGTGGATTGATCAGAGTTGGCGAGTATATAAAGAATGCTAAGTGGTTTTGTGCATGAAATGGCTTAAGAGACGAACCGTCATATGGGTCATACTAACCAACACGGATGACAACACATTGGAAGATGAACTGGACACATAATGTGAGCATTTGTGCCAATTATTAAACAAAAACTTTTCAGACACACCTACTTAACAACCCACATTAATAATCGTAAATGTGTCGGTTTTATTATACAGGTAAATATAACCTATTTTGGTGTAGTGATGTGTGCTTTGTTTGGGATATAAATATCATGTGAGCATGCATTGTCCGTGTCCATATATTGATGGTTATAACTTACAAAGTTCTTGATATGTAATGTTTAGATAAATTAAGACGAGAACACATATATATATATCTTGCTATAGTATACCCTTGTTAAACTACAAAAAATATTGTATGTTTGTGTTATTCTTATTAATGTGGTTTTTGACTTTTATTTAGAAATAAAGCTTTGTTCGGCCTCTACGCTGAGAGGCGTACATAACGTTAAATATGCAGACGCCACGCCAATCCTAGGGATCGAATGTGGCACTACAGGAATCGTCTATATTCTCGAGGGCCAAAAACCCTCGAGAAAGGAGCAGTAACACTCGAGAAACATGTTTCTCGAGGGCTAGCCCTTGAGAAACGGCCCTCAGTAACAGCCGCTCGAGAAATATGGCTATTCTCGAGGGTTCGGCCCTCGATAAACACGTTTCTCAAGGGTAGGCTGAGGCCCTCGAGAAATGATGCCAGATGACGGAGTAACGGCAGTTTGCGCACATATTCTCGAGGGCCCAGCATGGGCCCTCGATAAACATTATTCTCGAGGGCTACCTTTGGCCCTCTAGAACTGTTGTTCTTCAGTTATTCTCGAGGGCTATTTATGGCCCTCGAGAGATGTTTTTTAAGAAAAATAAATAAATTTTTATTTTTTAAAAAACAAGCACAGTTTCTGCATTCTTGCACTGTCAAAGCAATTGCACACCTGCAATTTCATACATTTATAGCCACAAATATTGGACTTGGGCGCAAGGGGCTCGAACCCGCGAAAGCACGAGGGTGAGCCAGGCCTAAACGCGCGCTCTAGCCGGGGAGGAATGTTACATCTCAACAAAGACCGGCACGGCTTCCTTTTCAATGTGATTTACTCTGTAAGCGGTTCCTAATTGAAACCGCTTGTAGAAAGATCTCATTCCCGCTGCGGCTTCCCGCTTCGAGGGCCTCTACAAGCGGTTATTAATTGAAACCGCTTGTACAGAGGCACACTGCAAGCGGTTCCTAATAGGAACCACTTGTAGAAGGATCTCATTCAGCGCGACTTTCCGCCGAGGACCCCTACAAGCGGTTCTTAATTGAAACCGCTTATCTGAGAAGCACTGCAAGCGGTTCCTAATAGGAACCGCTTGTAGAAGGGGTTCCCGCCCACTGGAATGGCCCTTTGCAAGCGGTTGGTAGTACGAACCGCTTGCAGAGACTGACCTCCGCAAGCGGTTCGTACTACGAACCGCTTGTAATGATACTTCTACAAGCGGTTCCTAATACGAACCGCTTGCGGAGGCCCTTTTACCTTATATAGTACCCGCCGACACGTGGGGCCCACGGGTGTGGCTGCTGGGAACAATTGGTCACATTTCTCGAGGGCCTCTGAAGCCCTCGAGAAACATGACGGCCATGTTCTCCGCTTCCGGTGGCCTTATTTCTCGAGGGCTTTGTGGCGGCCCTCGAGACTTAGCTATTCCCTCGATGGTTTTATTTAGCCCTCGCGATTAGGCTTTTCATCTCGAGGGCTACAATTTGGCCCTCGAGAAATGCTTGACCCTTGAGATTGCAAAATGATTCTGTAGTGTGGGTGATTTTTCGCTCTTTCATAGTTCACAAAATATATGTGAACCTTTGTTTTTTAATATATTTTTATAACTTTTCTGGTTATTTATATCATGAAATTAGTTTTAACAACAATTCTGATGATATACTTTTTACATAATCACTCCAGATAGTTTTAAATATATTTGATAGTTTATTTTAGGAAGCTTGCCTACACATTTTAAAAATAAGATGGATATAATTTTTAGAAAGGAAGATGGATATAATTAACTTAGCTAGTTTGATTCTATATATTTTCATTTAAGTTACTAGCAACTACATGCACGCCCAATGTGCAAATTCAATAGGATATAGGCAATAAGATGAAATTCTTATCGAAATACTATCATATTGGTAGGTGGTGACTGCTCTCGTGAAAAAAAAAATGTGACGACACTGTTGTGATTCTTACCAATTGAGTTCAACTCACATGTCAAATTGATGAAAAATGTCGGTCATACGATGATACGAAATTGTTAGTTACAGATGGCAACGAGGTGGAAGCATTTTGATATGGATTTGGATTTGTGACTACGAGTTCTTTAATTATGTTGTGTAAAACCTGATGGTGTACATTACTTGGTGTCTACGAAGATCGCGAAGAACAGAAGGAACATATTAGTGATTTTCTGAATTCTAAGTTTTCTTTGTACAAGTGCGATAGGCAGAAGACATTGGTCAAGAAACTTCTGTGCAGATCAGAGTTTTGCGACCATCATTGCTTTGATCTTTTGTGCAAACAATTTGTGATATATATGCATGGCTTGTAAGTCACATACTAATCAATGTTAACAACAAATAGAAGGCATGTCTAACTACAAATAGAAAACTTAGATAAGTTAAACAACGTCGTACTGTTTTCTTAAGACTACAGAACATATACAGGGATCATCCGTGTTCTTTACTTGCTGGAAAATTGGAAATTATTGTCTAAACCACATAAACAATCAGTGTTAAAAACCAACGTGATTTGATCTATATGTTTCACAGATTCAGCTGTATATAACAATGGTTTAATACATGCATAGTTAAAGGAAGACAACCATATATACCGCTATGGTCCTTTTTTTAAAAGAAATACCCCCAAGCCTGAAATTTACGCTTAAATAATGAAATTTGTGATTGTTCATTTTTGGTAACGTACATATAAAAGCATTTTTCCATAAACCCTTTAGTAGTAAGGAGCTTTTCCTTTTATATTACATATAGCATATCGGGAATGTTAATTTTTTGTACATTGGTTGAACATGGTGCACGAAGATTCTTTCCACCTATTGGATCGAGATTCATTGAGATAATGGAGCAATGCCTATGCTTAAAAGATACAAATAAATACTAAAGCATATGTGTTTGTCTTTTAAAAATCCTATCGACAACAAAACAAAATATTTGTATTTGGTTCAATTCAGCTAGCTATTGGATCCATCATCCATGAGGAGAGACATATTTTACAGTTATTGGTCATCAGTAATTAATCATATATCTCTGTTTTACTTACACACAGTGGTTTAAAATTCCTATGGTTACATATCATGCACCATATTGAAGAGTCAACACAATCCTTTCTATCGTTTGTTTTCTTTTGAAGAAGAAATTAAAAATAACTACCTGTTCTGGTGCTACGTAGCTATATATAACATATACCCCTTGACTTGTGCACCACACTGCACACAACAATACGTACAATAACTTCAATTAAGCTTATACACAAAAACAGAGGGAGATGTAGCTAGCTATATAATTAACCGATGGCAAATACAAGTACTCCAGTATCACTACTAGAGAAACAGCCTTCCATACCGGCTTATCAGTCCCGGTAAGATACGAACCGGTATTAATAGTAGCATCAGTCCCGGTTCGTAGTTCCAAGGCTTCAATCCCAGTTCGTCGCTCACATTAGTACGGTTGGTAATACCAACCGGATTGATGCTCCTCCCATGCAAAGCTAGTCAGCCCAGTGGCATGGAAGCTCATCAATCCGGTTGGTATTACCAACCGAACGAAGTAAACCTTTAGTCCCGGTTAGTGTTACGAACCGACTAAAGCCCCATCTAAGAATCTTTAAAAGGAATGCATATCCTAGTTATATCGTAACGCGTGGGTGGGTGAGTTGGTTAGAAGGGTGAGTGGGAGTCACGAGATCTCGAGTTCGAGTCCCGCAAGCCATATGTGCGCATTATAATTTTAAATATATTTCTAACATCTATCCGGGTTGAGAACAACGACCGATGGCTCCATGCCATCAGTCCCGATTGCCTATCCGGTTCCAAAACCGGATTGATGCTTTGGTTTGGAACCGGATTGAAGGCTCAATCCGTGGTAGTGTATGGTACGTACTCTTGAGTTGTGGTTTACCGTTGCTCAAGTCTCACTAACTAAGTATATCTATAGGTGGGCAATTTTTATATTTTAATAACTGATTCAATCACCTCTTGGTTGGTTAGCCTTAGAGATGACTATAATGACTAACTACCGATCGAGTTATAAACTACTTGGGCCCCTCTTGAATAGCTAGGCACACTACACTTAAAAACCATTTTTTTTGGCATATATATACTGGCGTATTGCAATTAATGGGATCAATCATATAGGATTTTCTATATATAATATATCATCATGAAGTGGTCGCTAAGATCAGGTTCAATAGATTGTTTTGGCCTAATAGAGCCACCGGTTCAAAACATTGGAGGGTTGATCCCAAGCGTAATAAATTGCATGTGTGTCAACCCAACAATTGAAGCCGGCTTCTGTCCAATAAAATAGTAATGATTTCTAAGGGTGATTAGCAGCCAATTAACTTCTTTGGTTTCATTGGGCATTTATGTGTGTGGATCCCGCTTAAATCTGTAGTCTGACCATTGGAGCAAAATGTATCTACCTTTGAATCTGCTTACACAGCATAGTATTGAACCTACCTTGTTCAATACATTAGAGATGCCCTAAGTTATGTTTAATTACTTTGTTCTCCTCATTCTGACTATTAGCGCTGTGTTAATGCAGAATGATTAGTGATTCTATTTCTCAAAAGGAAGGAAGAAAGTGAATAATGAGTTACTCTAGCTAGGACAGACCCAACTCTCAAACTGCCCTATATGTGCGTTCTCAGACCTTTTTTTTTTTTTTTTTTCTATTTTCCTTTTTTTTTGTACCCAATCTGATCCTTCTTGTTAATAACATGTGGGGTCGTAGTTGCCTTAACAACCACCATTGTATTTACAGTTACCTTTATTTATTAGCCTACAAAGCAATTTAATGAGGGTTTATTCTTAAAAATTTCTCTCATATATCTAGGAGTGAGAGAACCATATATACGTAAATCAGATTATAGCCACGCATTTCAAACTTAACACTTTGGCATAGCTAAATAAAATGAAGTGCTATTTAATTATAATTTTGTGACCTATTGACTTTAGGTCTATAACTCTTGGCTTTGTACAAAGTGTTGAAGCGGCAAGGCATAGGGCATAAAAACTTTCTAATCTTTTCAACAACTACCATTCCTATATAAATTTGAGCGAAATGTTTCTATGTACTAATTCATTGGATTTCAATATACAGATCAATTAACTAATATATGTATATATAATATATGGTCTAATTGGACGATTATAATGACTTGGAAACTTTTTCCTACTCTTGCACGTAATTGTATAGATTATAGGAGGCAATTATAGTTAAAAAAAAAGGAAGCTGCACCTGATTTTTTTAATTAGCTACCCAGAAGATGTTACAAATCTGACATGCTCTAAATTCGAATGAACGTACTATATATATATGTATATAAATCAATTGAAGCGTGACATTTTATCATACAAAATTGCATGATTTTTAAGTATATATATCACAAACGAACACTTCCTTCTCTCCTGCTCAATGAATAGTCAGAGCTCCTGTGAATCATTTTTATAAAAAAAAACACTTCCTAGACAAAGGAAATATATATTGTTGGTGAGAATACGAATACTGTCATAATTGACAATTATTATATAATTTCTTTTATTCGATTCTGTTTGGATCAAAGAGAACATAAAGACGATTATCTTTTAGGTAATTAACGCCTGAGGGCATTTTGCAATCCATCTGCGAGGCTGACATCTTACTGTTTTCAACCATGATTGCTAACTTAGTGGACATTTTCCCTGAAATATTAATTGAAATAGGACTTTTCATTATATTCTTAGTATTCCTTCGGTATGTAAAATATGCTTAGTGATCTCATAAATAAGGTGTACAAAAGAAAAGCCAACTTGCATCAATTTATAGCATGCCAACTGACTAAAAATACTATATGGACAAGAACGCCTAAGTACATAAAATTAAGAGTACAAAGTGTAAGATATTCCATGAACACGATGTACAAAGTAATAAATATTTAATATATGATACTGTACAAAATAAGAGCTAATCGTGTTCTTAAAAACAATAATAGCTGTGATGTATTGTAAAACAGCCTTTATAAGAGTTAACAAATCTATGGAGTTTTATGGGGAAAATAGTTTTTTATTGATTTTTCACATTAATATGTGGATAGAATGTAAGAAAAGAACAAAATACTATTATGAACAGCTAAGCTAGTTTAACTCCACCCAAACAGATAGGTTAAGTTTTTGTCGTATCCATGCATACAAAATATAATTTCACAATGTATCGTACAGCATGTATCTTAGAACTAATGAGAGTATTAAAGTGAAAATCAAATACATTATTAGTAAGTGAATAGTTCAATAATGGTCCATATCTGCACACATATTGGTGTTGTTCTACACCACGGAAATTGCACCGTGCATATCCAAGTATGTCTATAATCCTTCATGCTTCAAGCCATATACCAATCATGCATGGCATATATCTATGCAAGCCTACAGCATATATAATTAGGTGAGCATTTGCGAGTGTAGTGCAGGCACTACACCCACTGAGTACTACAGAGAGTTTATACCCTGATGCTCATACAGATGTTAGATCGCCATGCATTCAACATATGATCTGCTAAATTAAAGCTTAAATTTGGACTGGGATGAATTCATCGATCCTTCCATATTGATTTCTACGATGTTTTCTGACTACTAGCAAGTAGTAATTACCAAGCTAGATACCATATACAATAATGAACTCATATATAGTGTCTATCCGTAACCTAATTAAACTCATAAAATTTCAGTCTCTATCTATATTAATTATGCCTATATTCTTCATCTAAATTCTGTATACATAAAGACATTTCTGCAACAATGCATGCATTTAACTAGCTAGCTTTACTTGCATAAAATCAGGGACCGGGAGACCAAGCAGACCAGTGAAATCTGAGGAGAAAATGACAGTGTACCAATCATCCGAATCAATGCAATTTGGCAAGAGCTAGCTGCACAGTTTATATGCACAGTTAACCAATGTACCGGCCATCTGCCCATCTCCTCATTTGGCCTCGGCCCTATACACCCCGGCTCGATCAAGTACCGCCACAGTTCATGGCAAGGCAACCACTCGCCAATTAATTTGACCCTCTACGAGGCGTCCATGTAGACGACGACGAACTGGCGGCCACCACCACGTACGCGCGCGCGACGAGCAGCAGTAGCGCATCCTGTTCACTGCTGCACCCACACGCGCGCGCATTCGATCGGGGAGATACGCGCCGCGCCAATGGGACGCGCGGCGCGGGGAGATCGAGGAAGAAGAACAGTGGCGGGCGGGCGTGTGCATGGTCGCCTGCCTTCCGTGCGAGGCGCACAGTGCGCACGCGCCGGCCGGCCGGCAGCGCGGTGCCCAGAGAGAAAGGGCAGCGGCGCACGCAGGAATCAGAATTCAGAACCCCAAGCGATATGTAGCGGAGACGTACGTCTCGACCCTGGATTGGACTTGACATGCTAGCTGCACCTGCACATGATGCGCGCGAGATCTGCCACGAACTACAGAAGCAAGCAAGAGGAGAGGAGAAGAGAGAGAGAGAGATCGCCAGATGCATTGGACCTCAGCTAATGTGTAGAGTTAGTGTAGACCGGTCACCAGTCACGTACCACTCTCTCTCTCTCTCTCTCACAGCTCGCTCGTTCGCTCACTCACTCTCTCTCTCTCTAGACTTTCAGGACACAGTACGTACTATATACTACACCCCATCATCATGAGCAGTGAAAAGTAAGGCAGGAATAGGCGATGACATTCACTTCACTTCCTTCCAGGAGGAAACTTAACACAAAAATTAAGCTAGGTAGAAACAAGGAGCAAATAACAATGTAGCACGATCGGTAGAGTCTGGAGCAGCTAGCCGCGTAGAATGATAAACCATGCATGCATGCACGAGCAATTAATCAGAAACCTACATAAAATATGCTCAATCCGGCATACCAAATGGGTACGTGCGGTGCGCACGTACTAGTCCTCAGCAGGCGGCGCCGGCGGGTGGCGCCGGCGGCGGCGGCTGCGGGGGGTGTGGGTTGCTGCCGCTGGTGTCGGTGGGCTGCGGCTTCTTTCGCTTCTTCTTCTCGTAGCTCACGCCGCGCGCGCGGGCCTGGTGCTCGCGGACCTCGCGGAGGTAGAGGCGGACCGCGCGGGCGGCGAAGGGTTGATTCCGGGCGGCCGCCGTTCTCCTCGAAGGCGGCGCGGAGACGGCCGACGAGCGCGTCGAGGCTGCCCCACGCCTGGCGCAGCGGGCAGGGGCAGGGCGCTGGCGGGTTGGGGTGGCCGAAGAAGGGGCACGCCGCCGTGTGCACCTTGGTCTTGCCGAACTGGTCCAGGTACCGCAGGAACTCCAGCACGTGCGCTCCGCTGCACTGCGCTAGGCTCAGCGGCGGCCGGTGGTTCCGCAGGTACTGCCCGAACGTGTTCCAGTCCCGCCGCTTCTGCGCCTCGTACCGGCTTGGCGTCTGCGGCGTGCCGCCCCCCGCCGACGACGACGCCCCGGCGCCGCTCGATCCTCCAGCTCCACCACCACCACCGCTCTCACCGCCGCCGCCGCCGCCACCGCCACCGCTGCCCGGGGCGGCGGGCTCGGGGTTCGGCGATAAGTCCATCAGTCTGACACCCAAGAAACACAAGCTCCCTCTTTTCAACACGAGCGATGAAGCTGATGATTACATGCATACGTAGGTGGCATGAAGAGAGATCTATTAGGAGGTTGTGCTCTGCTCTCTCTTCCTTGTTCGTGTAGATGCTGTGCAAAAGGGATATCTCCACAAGAAACAATACATTTATGCATATGCAGATACACACATGTGGGGATGGCCGGATTCTTTTAATTTTTACTGCGAGGCATCATCAGTTGTTGCGCGCCTATACCTTTTGCGGCGATGGCGGCTGGTCTCTTTTGCGGCGGCGGCGGCGGCGGCGGCTGTGTCAGAGCGGCGGAGAAGACTCCACCGGCACCACCGGCGGCGGCGGGCGAAGCTTGCCTGAGAATCTGCAGAGGATGGAGCGGACGGATGTACAGGAGTAAGACCGAGGAAAAGGGCATGCGCTTCTTTTGCCACCTACCCTTGCTCAGTAGGAGTGGTGGTGGCAGCGCTGTTACTTCTCTCACTCATACGCCCATTAATCTGAGCTGCTGATGCGCTCGCAGCTGCAGCTTCAGCTCGAGCTCGAGCTTGAGCTGGAGGGGAGGAGGCTGCAACTGCGAGGGAGGGATTGCATTTGCATGCGAGCGCGCTGCTATTTTTAGGAGGGAGGGAACGCAGGGGCGGTGGATGGATTGTTTGGCCTAAAAGGGGAATCTGTGAAGTGAGTGAGAGATGGAACAGAGGAAGGAAGAGCAGAGAGAGGCAGAGAGAGAGAGAAACTAATAAGGGGTGTGTCCGTAGTGTGTGTGTGCACTGTTATTAGGGCTTTTAGGTGAAAGGGAAGAAAGGGACACTGCGAGGTGAGAGGTGACATGACTAAAGGTGAAAAAAAAACTACTATTTTTGCCTCTTTTCGATACTTTGCTCTCAGTGGTGGGGCTGGGCGAGGGGCACCGATCATCAGCTCCCCTCCACCTCCCTCCGTTTGCACAGCCGAGTGGGCGAAGGGGCCAGGCCGCCCCATCGGCAGCCGTCGGCGGCGGCGCGGACGGCGCGGATCGGCCGGCGGAAGATTCCAAGGCGCGCTCCATCATGCCGCGCACAGGGCACATCTGAGGCGTTCAGCATCCGATGGACGACCCGTAAAGAGGTGGGGCCGGCTGCTGTCCGTACGAACGGCGACGGCCCGGCCCCACCGCGCAGGAACACACCCCCTCGGAGGCCGTAATGAATGCCCGCAGCGGCTTGCCTGTCCCATGCACGCTGTGCTGTGGAGGCGACAAATATATAACTCTGATCGAGCGTACTCAGGTATGAAATGCTGAACCTGCGTGTGCGCGCATAAAACGGACGCCCCGCGGGGCTGCCCACGGTCCAGCTTTAGATATATGCACGTGAGTGATCCCTGAAGAGATGTAGATATTCGTCGGGAGCACACAAGTTTTAACGGAGATGTTTAATTTCAGAAATCAATTTACTACCTGGAATTTTTTTTACTACGTAGAATTTTATGCCTTCGTGCTCTCCTTTTCTGAAGCTGTGTTTGCTTCTTCCAAATCGCCCTCATGCCTTCACTGTATTTTTTTTTCTGGGTGTTGGTGGTTAGGATGGCCATCACATGGGTTTGCAAGATTTGTTGCAATCGGCTTTGATATAGCAACATAGGGTTTCAGTCCTTTTCCCACAAAAAAGCTATATGAAGAAGTCTTTCATCAGCTACATTAATTTCTCAATTAATTATTCTATGGCATAACATCACACAAATTCAAGATGACCTTTGGAAGTATGATTCATGTACTTTGAGAGTAATTAATGTCTATTCTAAAAAAATGCACATATATGGAGTTACACCATGGCCAGAACTTTACACTCTAAAATCATCCCCCTATATATACTCCCTAAAGATTATCTCCCTATATTTCTACCATTTCCAATAACACTTTCCAAATCTCACTTCAATAGAAACCATAGAGAGAGGAGAAAGGATCCATATATTTGGAGAGTGAGGAGAGAGAATCTCTAAAATAGAGATCGTAATAGGGACTCTATTGGAGGGATACAGGAACCGATTTAAAATACAAATCCTATGCAAATAAGGACCTAAGATGCTTTTATAGCTAGCATAATAATTGAAATTCTCACACACCCCTTCCATACTTAGATAGAACATAATATTTATCGATGAGATATGTGGAATATTACTCAAATGGCTCTACGGCCAATGGTGACATTATAGTCGTGCCTTTCCTTGGACCACATGGATTTCCTACTGATTTTTCTCATTTTGTACATGCTTAATGCACAATCTTCAGCTAGCTCATTTCTAGAAACATCATATCTTTGCTTAGTGGAATATCAATGGAAAAATATGTACATTTGTAGTTGTAACAATAAAAAGTATTGGAGATGTATGTTTATTTAATGCAATTAACATATATCAAGGCATAACAAAACATCAACATGTAATATATTTGATTCATGTCAAAATGGATTGTGAGATGTGCAATAGATTTGTATTAGGACAACCAAGAATACGTGAAATGGAGTAGAAAATAGAAGATCATAACCATACAATTTTAAGTTAATTAATATCTCCTTCATGGATTTATAGCTATAGTCTATATTGTAATAAACATGGACAACATGTAACAATCACCAAATAAGAGGAAAAAATATGTCTTTGCTAGGCAAAAATATTTGGATTAAGGTTGGGAACTTTTTTATGAAAACGTCTACAGTTGCTTTGTTATTAGTCAAAGAATGTTTGAAATAACTTGCAAGGCTAATTTTTGAATTATACAGGTTTTTTGCTTCTATAAGAGTATTTATCACGTGAAAATAAAAAAGTTGCTATTATATGCACTATTTTGTCATATCTATCATGTCCTGTTGATTCTATGGCTCAGTAGCATCTATTTGTAGGACCCATAGTTTTGTCCTACCTTGTATGTACCGATAAAGGTTACCTAGGATTTTCCATTTTGGTACCATGATGTGTGGTTGAAATTAAAAGCCCACCATTTGCCTGACATGCACACCTCCTGCAAGAGTTTAGGGTACAATGATTGGGTGGATCAGGAGATTTAGTTAGCAAGTTTTCAGTTGAAAAGTCATCTTTTTGCTTTTTTGAATTATCTTTCACCTTTTCAGTTGATTCCAAAGGTGTACACAGTCCTCTATCATCCCGTGGGGCCAGCAGCAGTGTTACTGTTATTGGCTGTATGTAGGGCTGTGTCTGTACCTTGCATATATTGGCTAAATTGCGCCCGTGCTGCTGCTGCCTCATCTTTGCACATAGATGGAAATTAATTGCCTTTATCTAAAATCCAATTAATGTTTAATGTTGGAGTAATATAAAACCTTCTTGTTGTCAGACACCTCATCTAGTCATTTCTTCGCAAAGAAAAATGTGGAAGCAAACGGAAGACCATATATTATATATAGCAAGCTGGCTCATGTTTAATTTTAAAAATAATGGCTTTTACATGTGACCTAAACGAAAATAACTAATACGAACCGGCTTTAGCTTAATGGATCAAGTAAGTAGAGCTTCGGCTTGAACTAATATCTGCCTGGAACATTGCAAAAGTTCCCACGAGCTAGCTGCCGTAGTTTTTCTTGGTTCGATGCATGCATGCATGTATATGTGTCACAGTGCAGATTCTTTTTTTTATCTGCTCTCGACCAGAAGTCTGCGTGCTGTGTGGGCGTGCGTACGTACGGGTAAAAAAGAGTGCGACAGGCCGGCCATGTCCATCTATCTATGATCAGTCTATCGTGCTCTCTGTATGCTCAATTTGTGAGCTGCATCATCCGTCCAATGCACAAAAGCCCAACCTTTATTTTACCAACGACCGGGCGCCATGTTGCTGTTCTTGACTTGACGGCAAGCACTCAGTTGTATGCAGGAGATTTTTCACAGATGAGACTATACATGTACATGCGCCATGCCAGCTGATCGAGCTGAGCAGATCGAATAGCTGATAGAGAGGACGAGGAGAGTACGTACGTCCTGATCATCTATCTGGCTCGTTTCAAGATCGTCGGATCGAAAAAGCAAATGCATATGTAAAGCATGCATTATCCTTTGGTTTGCGTCTCGGACATATGCCGTGTTTGCAGCTGTGCTCAGCGCTTCTTTGATTCACAAGATTTGAGAACGCGGGAACTATCTCAATCCTATACACTATCCAGAATTTACATGAATTTACTTGTCGTAA
>JAYEVC010000015.1:0-89004 GCA_036346145.1 Olyra latifolia | reverse complement strand
AGAGGTTGGAAACCTGCCGCGATGCCATATCGCGGGCCAGCAGCGCATTGGCAACCCGCCGAAGAGGAGGACCAGTCTGTGCCGCATAAGGCACCGCCTGCGGGTGACACCGACATGTCCCTTCGCGAGAGCTCGCTTATGTCATGTCTTTTGCGGCGTCAGCGAGGCGCACTTCAAGACTAGTTACACACGGCCGACCTGCGCGAGCAGCACCGGGCCGTGAGGCCGCCAAGCCTTCTTTGCCGGTCGGTTAGGGCAAACCCGGCGGATATCCGCCGCAGCCTATTGGTCCGACGCCGCCACGCGCGCTACACACGCCAGATTCGCCACCACTACCGCTACCAACCCGTGCTGCAGGCAACCAGAGGGTTAAGGCGATTGTTCCGCGCGTGACTGGAGAAGGACCCGCGAGGGTTCACTATGGCCGATCTAGGGCGCCATTGCCGACGGCCTCAGAGGAGCTCGGCTGGGATCTCGGCGAGCACCTCCTGTGCCTAGTCGCACACCGCGGCTCTCGGCCGGCGCGCGCCAGAGCGCTCGATCAAGGCCAAGCAGCGCCCACGCCCACAAGGGACGGCGCCTGCCAAGACACCGGGCGGAGTTTTTTCCGCTTGGCCGCCTGCAGCGGAGAGTTCTCACTGAATAACGGGCCGCTTCGATGCCGCTTTCCCGAAGCTTTACGCGAGGCCCCCGCCCCGCAAGTTTAAGCCCGGAGCATTGAGAAGTTCGACGGAGTAAGAATCCCGACGAATATCTCGCCAGGTATACTATCATCGCATCCCGCGCAGCAGCGTAATGAGGCCGTAATGGTCAACTACTTCCTACCGCCTTGGAGGGAATGGCCGAACTCCGTTGTTCAACCAGCCGCCGGAAGTTCGACACGCACTGGAAACAAACGCAGGAGGCGCCCGGACAACTTCCTGTGGTCGCTACGCTGCGGAAGCCCTGTGACCTCAAGCTTGTGGTCCAAAGGGCGGAGAGGGCTCGCAGGACTACGTCCGCAGGTTCGCAGACAGCGCGCAACACCATTCCGCATCACCGACGAGGCCATCGCTGAGGCCTTCAAGGAGGAGCGCGAACACCTGCTTCACCGAGGACCTTGAGCTCCATCCGTCCACACCACAGCCGATTTATTTCAGGTCGCGAAGGATACATCCATGCCGAGGCGGTGGAGCGCAAGAGAGGGAGAACGGAGGAGAAGGCGGCGTCTTGACCGCATCGATGCAAGAAGGACGACGCCGAAGAAGAAGAAGAAGAAGAAGGAGCCCGCCGCCCGCCTTACGCCGCAGCCGTAGAGCCGAGAGGCCCGCCTTCCGAAGCGGCCGCCCGCCGCCGCCACGACCGGGCGGTGGCGGAACGCCGACGCTGCCTGTGGGCAGGGGCGAGCAGCCTCAAATGACTCGACCGCCCAGGCTAACCTCCCAACAACCACTATCGCCTCCATCGGTAGTACGCCATGACCTGGTGAATCGCAGGACGGGCCGCGCGTTGAGGACTTCTACGCCGGCGCTGGCCCATGCCCGAGCTCCCGATCATGGGTGCCGAACGACCGGCACCTCAGTATGCTTATGGCGACGCTTTTCCAGAGGCTTGCGACACGCCGCCGCGGATTCGGCGCGCCGCTTATAGCTCGTAACGCGAGCTTAAGGTCACGCCGGAGGTTTACCACCCGAGAAAGGTAAGCCCGAGGACGCACTCGCGTGGTCCCACCACCAATCACTTTCTCGGGATGATTGTCCTCCCGGACGACCAGTGCCCAGCCGCCTACCGCTGGTGCTCGCCCCACCATCGCGAACACGCTGGTCGATCGCGTTGGTAGATGGCGGAGCTCCTCGACATCGCCACCGCCGTTCTTGAGCGTATGCAGTCCCGTGGTCCAAGATCAAGGACATAGCCATCCCTTTCCACGGCATTGTCCCCTGGTCGCCCCTGTACCGATCGGGCAATCGTGCCGCTCAGGACGCTTGGGACCCCTGTAACTTCCGGACGGAATACGCCACCTTCGAGGTGGTGGACTCGAGCCCCATACAACGCCATCCTGGACGCCTCAAGGCTGTCCAAGTTCATGGCGCTACCCACCATGGCTACCATCGCCGAAGATGCCGCCCTCGGGGTCATCACGATCAAGGGCATTCACAAGGTCCGCAATGGCTCGCGACGAGAGCTTTGGCCATGGTCGACAGCTTCCCGAGCGTGGGTCTTGCCAAGGCCGAGCGCCACCCGTCCGCCTCTAAGGTGGCCCCCGCAGCCTCAGAGCCCACTCAAGGCGCCCTCTCCGAGGACGCACTCCACCAAGATCGCCCACGAGGGGTCAACCTCGAGTCCAAATAGGAACTCGAGCTCGCCACCTTCCTCCGCTAACGCAGACGCAGTTCGCGCGGGAACCGGCCCAACATGCCCGAGTCCCAAGGGAGGTCATCGAGCACTGTGCTAGCTGCTCACCGACAAAAGCCTCGCCGACAGCCTTACGCTGCTTCCCAAAATGGAAGGCCGACATCATCCAAGAGCAACTTAGCAAGCTCCTCCAAGCCGGATTCATCCGAGAAGTCGAGCATTCCGATCGCTAGCTAATCTGGTCCGCTGCCAAGAAGAAGGGCGGAAATGGCGAATAAGGCCGACCATCGCGACTCAACGCCGCCTGCCTCTAAGGATACTTCTGCCAAGATAGACCAACCGGTCGACGAACGGCGGACTCCGCGCTTATGAGCTTCCGACGCTTACTCCGCTATCACCAGATCGCGCAGTAACGGAAGACGAAGAGAAGATCGCCAGAATACCTTTTGGTACCTTCGCTACACGACCATGTCTTTCGGCTCAAGAACGCAGGGCCACGCCCAAATGACTAATGCAAAGACGGTCCCCGACGATAGGGCGAACGTAGAGGTCTATGTAGACGATGTTGTTGTAAAAGCAAAGTCCCACGACCATGTGACCGATCTTCGTGAAACTTTTGCTAATCTTAGAAAGCATCGAGTTGTCAACTCAAAAATGTGTCTTTGGTGTCCGATCCGATGTTGCTTGGCTATGTGATAGAAAGGCAAGTATCGGGCAAACCCCGAGAAAATCGAGGCCATCGAGAATATGAGGTCGCCAACCCGCACTAAGGAGGTGCAAGCCTCACCGGGCGGATGGCGGCTCAAGAGATTCATATCTCGCCTCGACGAGCGTGCACCTTTTTGTAAGATCTCGCAGAAGCACGATGGTTTCAATGGACTAAGAAGCCGAGGTCTTTTAGCGAAGTTAAAGCGCATCCGTCCACGCCTCCGCCTTAGCCACGCCAAAGCTCGGGAAGCTCTACTCTCTATTTGGCGTGTTGCCTCACAGTCGTAAGTGTTGTACTAGCAATGAACGCAAGGCAAGCAACAACCCGCTCTACTACGTAAGCGAGGTACTTCACGGGCCTAAGGAGCGGTACCGAGGTTCGGTTTTGTACGCCTTTGCTTATGGCCTCGCGAAGTTGCGCCACTATTTCCAAGCCCATCCACCATCGTCCCGACGAAGTTTCCCGTTAAAGGACATCATTCGAACCCGACGCGAACGGAGGGTCGCAGTGGGCAATGAGCTTGGTGAATTTGACATCAAGTTCGCATTCCAAACAAATGATCAAATCCCAAATCGTGGCCGATTTCTGGTCGAGTGGACCGCCCGCCAACCCTCTAAGGCTCGCCAAACTCGCTAGCCAAGAAGCGACCGACCATGTTATTCGATGGGTCGCGCCAATTCGAAAGCGATCAGTCGCTGGTTTGTTCTCGCTTTCCCCAAGGAGAACAAATTCAGCATATAGTATGCCCATTTTCCCGCGAACGAACAATGCATGGAGTACGGCGGCCTCCTAGCCGCCCACGAGCATGCATCGCGCAGATTGCTTAAGCTTAACAAATGAAGGGATTCGGTTGGTCGCCCGCCAAGTAAACAAGGAGTATCGTTACGACGACTAATGGCGGATACTTGGCAGAGGTGAGAAAGTCGAGAAGCACTTCACTTAACTTCGGTATGCTACGCCCCAGATCGCTAATAGCCCGCCGATAAGCTCGCGGCTTGGCTCACAAGAAACCGCCTTTGCGGGGTGCTCTGCGCAAGACCTACTAAAGCCCTCTATTCCTCCGGAGAAGAGGCCCCCGAGAAGACGGTTGCTCGACTCCAAACGACCGTACCGCTTTTCCTAGAGCAACATGACACTGATGACGCCATTCGCCCAGCTTGACGATGGGACACCGCCACAGACACACCGAGAAATCCCGGCCCAAAGACAAGTCTGACCTACCGACATCGGGGCTTGTTGTAACGAAGGGGTTCTAACGGCGACTTTGTAAGCGCGTGACCCAGAGGAAGGCAATTTCTCCTCCAAGACATCCACGACGGATTCGGGGCCCATGCCTCTTTCGTAACCCTAGTGGGAAAAGCTTTCAGATGGGTATTATCGCCAACCGCTGACCGACGCAAGAGAGCTCAGAAACGCCGCCTACCGCCAATATCACGCTGGTATCCCACCACCAAGATATGAGCCGCAGACTATCCCGCTTAATCCGCCATTCTCAACATGGGGATGGACATACTTGGTCCGCTTCCCAGAGGCTTAAAAGGTCAGATACACTGCTCGCCGCCATCGACACTTTCACTATGGATCGAGGCCAACCAAGGTCGAGCATATTCGCCAGACGGCCAAGAGGTTCCTTAGAACAATATCGCGACTAGGTTCAAGGCCCCAAGTAAGCCGATCGCGACAATGGGACACAGCCACAAGTGAGCTATTCCAGATCATCACAAGAGCTCTAAGATGAAGGTCGCCTAGCTTCGTAGCTCACCCACAAAGTAATGGTGCAAATTAACGCTGAATGGGCAGATCATGCAGGTATTGTTACCGAGTGTACGACGCTCGCCGAAAGCAAAGACACAACCGGTAGAAGAACTACCTCCGTGTTTTGGCAGCCCGAACAACCTCTAATCAAGCATCGGGCGAAACCCCTTTAGGCTTGTATACGGCTCGGAGGCGGTCCTACCCGCCGAGCTAAGAATTGGTTCAGCTCAGATTGATTTTGCAGGCAAATCGACAACGACAAGGAGCGATTGCTCGACCTCGACCTATCTCGAGTCCCCGCCATGAAAGCAAGCACCATCGCGAGTGGCAAGATACCAAGAATCCCGCGGCAAGCACGCAGCCAAAAAGGTACAGACCTGACTCGCAAGGGGCGACCTGGTTCTAAGACGAAGTTCGAACTCGCTCACGCCAACAAGCTCACCCCAAGATGGGAAGGTCCAGACACGGTCAGACACCAGACGCCCGGAGTCAGAGGGATCGCTATGCCGATGGGAGAGTCCTCAACAGCTCCTAGAACATCGCCAACTTCTGGAGGTTCTACGCTGAGAAAAGGTCGAAGTCTCCATTCCCCTGCCTTTGTTTCCTTTGTTCATCCCACTATTCCCTAGAGAGCCCCCAAACCAACCCTAGCGACTAAACTTATGATCGGGCTTGGGAGAAAGCCCGGCCGCTCCAAAGACACATCGGCAGATAGTGGCTACGCAGGCCAACCCCGGATTCCTTGCACACGGGTAAGCCGATATCCATCGCACTCGCAAAATCCCGCGGGGACACGCTTCCGCCCTATACCATAAGCCCGATAAAACCCGCGACAGTCTGGATACCTCTAGAGTCCAACAATCCGCCTCGCAAGAGGGACAGAGCTAGGACCACAAGCTTCGCTCAAGAAGCTGCAGGGCCTTGAGCCACGCCCGAGCCTCCTCGGCTCCTGACATGGCTCGGGATTAGGGTCGATTTTCAAAATTGATCTTCTTGCCAGCTTCTTCTCGTAAGCTCTGACATGGCTCGGGAGTAGGGTCGATTTTTCAAAATTGATCTTTTCTAGCCACGCCTCGAAGCTCCTTAGAAGCTCTGACATGGCTCGGGTCTAGGGTCCATTTTTCAAAATTGATCTTCTTGTTACGCCCGAGCTTGTCCTCGTAAGCTCTGACATGGCTCGGGACTAGGGTCGATTTTTCAAAATTGATCTTTCTAGTTACGCCTCGAGCTTCTTCTCTAAGCTCTGACATGGCTCGGGTCTAGGGCCCATTTTTCAAAAATTGATCTTTCTAGCCACGCCCGAGCTTCTCCTCGTAAGCTCCTGACATGGCTCGGGACTAGGGTCGATTTTTCAAAATTGATCTTCTTCTAACCACGCCCGAGCTTCTCCTAAACTCCTGACATGGCTCGGGTCTAGGGCCCATTTTTCAAAATTGATCTTCTCTAAACCACGCCTCGAAGCTTCTCCTCGGCTCCTGACATGGCTCGTGGACTAGGGTCGATTTTTAAAAATTGATCTTCTCTAGCCATGCCCGAGCTTCTCCTCAAAAGCTCTGACATGGCTCGGGACTAGGGTTGATTTTTTCTAAAATTGCGATCTTCTAAGCCACGCCCGGCTTCTCCTCGTAATCTCTGACATGGCTCTGGGTCAGGGTCGATTTTTAAGGTCGATTTTTCCTAAGGGTCCATTTCTTAAAAGTTGATTTTCCAAGATCGATTCCTAATCAAAAGACTCCCGATCTTCTAGTTACACGTCCGAGCTTCTCCTCGGCTCTGACATGGCTCGGGGCTAGGATCGGACGACTATACCACGCTTTCAACCCTTTCTTGCCCATACGACTACTAGCGCCGCTTGCATGCGTAAAAACAATGTAAAACAAAAGAGAAGCAAATGACAACCACCAACAATTTTATTAAGAAAGGGTTCGGGGACGATCCACAAGACGGTTACACTTAGCCCCACCAAAGGGTCCCGTAAACCCGACAATGACGTTGCCACCTCGGAAGCGCCGGGCAGCTCGACTAAGGTCAAGCGGCAAGAAGATCGCGGGCACGGCACCGACCAGCCCCACGAAGCGGATCAAAGGCCTCAAGACGCTGAACGACTTCAACCAAGGTTTCAACCCCGGGCGACGCCACGGCGCGCTCCTCCGCAATCTCGCCATTGCAAGGTCGGTCCGCCTAAAGCTCCGCCAACTCCGGTCAGAAGCTATGGAAGCAAGAGGAAAGGTACGAAGAAAGAAGTCCGATAAGAAGTGACCGACGATTGGTCTCTTTTATACTCAGATTCGGGAAGCCGAGGCAATCCTGTGAGTAATGGCGCTGGAAGCGCTTCGACGTGGAACTGCTTCAAGATCGAATGCGAATGTCTTGGGACATGGCGCGACAAATAAACGACGCTCGCATCTCTGGAGAAGGCGACCAAAGAGGTGACGGCAAAGAAGTCAAAACAAATCAACCGCATTGATAAAAGGTATTTACAAAGGCAGCCGGATTATCACCCAACAAAAGAAAAAAGGGGGGCCTACGGCTTAGGCCGCACCGAGCTTCCGGCTCGCCAAAGAACTCGCTGCTTTGGCCCTCAAGGTCGAGGAGTTCTTCTTTCGTCCGGAGGTCTCAGATTTTGACCCGTAAGGTTTCATTGGCAGCCTCTAGCTCCCGCAGACGCATCCCGATGGGTCTTCGAGACCCTCCGTCAGCTTGTAGCAACCTTTCGCTCGGGAAAGTTCTCGCAAGGAGGTCGCGCCTCCACCGCCATGAAAGCAATCTCCTAAACGGCACGCCCATCGACCAGAGGCGCTCGAACTCGAGGGCGCGGCGCTGCTCGCCTTAAGGGCCTCCAATGATCGGCAAGAAACCTCCTTGGCATCCTCCCGTACACGGCTAGGGCCGCCACCATCATGCGCGCTCGAGCTTCCCGAGCTATCGCTCGACCGAGCTCGAACGAGCCTCCTAAAGCTCGGCGCGCGGCGTTATTTCGTCCGCCACCACGCGCCTTCCGACCGCAGGCCTCTCGCTCGCATCGTGCTTAGCCTCAAACGAGCGAGCCATATCGACAAGTTCGCGGAGATCTGCACCCGAAGACAGACCGAGGAAGTGGAGGACCAAAGCAGGAAAACACAAGACAACAAAACCAAGCCCGAGACACTTACCCGCTTATGCATCCGCCACGACAATGACATCGCACCGAAAGATGCGAATGCCCCGGGCGAGGAGAGCGCCATGACCGGGCGACCCGGCCACACCCGAGTTGCCGGGCCCCTCGCCACCTCTCCCGCAAGCCCGGCCGCCTCCCCAAGAAGCTCGCCACCTTCCCACAGCTCGGCCACCTCCCCGCAGCTCGGCCAAGCCTCCCACAGCTCGCCACCTCCCGCAGCTCGCCAAGCTTCCCGCAGTTCGGCCGCTTTTCCTGGTTCGCCAAGTCTTCCGCAGCTCTACCGCCCTCCCACTAGCACGACCAGCCTTCCGCTGGCCAACACTTCCCCACAGTTCGGCAACATCAACCGCATGAGGACACGGCTCGGGAGGGAAGTCAGTATGCGTCCAGGCATCCATCGGAGGTCCTCTCCCCAGACGGTTCGCCAGCCATTCCTCGAGCGTTTGGCCAAGGACTGGTCGGAGCCGGATGGCCTCTTGGTGACCATGTGGCGATCCCAAGGTGGTGCTCGACCCACGATGGCGTCGCCGAGATCCACCCCGAGACGGTCAACGGAGCCACGCTCCATAACCGCACCGGGACGATGCTCGCAGCCGTGATGACCCGGACCGCCGGCCCCACCGAGAAGAAGAGTGTCGCTCGCGTCCAGCGGGGGAACGGGCATGTTGCTCCTGGCAAAAAGCTCCCGAATGCCGCGGATGTCGATCGGGCGCCACCCGGTCAAGGTTCGCCCCTCGACGCGGATTGGCGCCAGATGCTCGGGGCCGAGATCGGTCTCCACCTTTACGAAGCGCGCTCGGGGCGACGCCCTCAGGCGCCACCGCCGGAGGACGGCGGGCTCGAACCCCGGAGTCCGGTTTGCCCTTGGTAGGCTCATGCTCCCTGCCATCGCTCGTCGTCGCTGATAGGCTCCCGCTGAGGGACAACGCGATCAAGAAACAAGGAGAATTAGAACGCGATCGCCCAAGGGCCATAATCAATGAAGAAAGGAAACGAGAAAACCAAAGAAGCACGAGTAACTTACGGTAGCCGCGACGGCTCCTCGGTCACCTCGTTGTCCGAAGTCGCTGCTGCTCAACACCAACCGACGCTTCGGCGCGGCCGATGCTCGGGCGCGGCCGAATCCCGAGCCCGGAACCTTCGCCCGGCTGGTCGGGACAGAATCGCGGCCGAGGCGATGCCGCGGGCGAAGCGGCTTTGCCCGAAGCGACCGCCGGTTTTTCACGGTGGTCGCTGCCCACGGCCGTTTTTTCGCAGACCAAGGCTAAGCTCGGCATCACCGGCCGCCGGATGACAGCCCCGAGGCAGCCACCGGCGCAGATGCGCGGGTCCGCCCCACTCCCGCCTCGGAAAATAGGCCGCAGGCGCCAACACGAGAAAAGCCGCCTAAGGGCGCTTAAGCTCAGAGGCACGCACTTTGTCCAGACGCTATAACGCCGAGCCTCGATGGCTCGTTATGGCTCGTGGGCAAGAGGAGCCCCACGACCAACCACGCTGCCTTGGGGCAAGGCACAAGAAGAAAGAATAAAGAACATCACAAGCACGACTCGAAGAAGCTCTGACAAACGACTACAAGAGCAAGAAAAATACTCACGGAGGTGCTTCATGGGAGAGGTCGCCCCACCCACGGATCTCAAAGAAAGGGCAAACCCGCTTCTCACGGGCTCACCCGGTGCTCGGTGAAGTCGGCTACGACATCGGCTGCTGAGCCCCCGCCGCCAAGTCTCGATCTTGCCGCCAGGCTACCTCCGCCGTTTCTAGCGAGGTCGGCATCGCACCTTCCTCGGTTCATGTTGGCAAACCAGAATCGGCAGCTTGTCGGGCTTCTGCGAATACCACTACGACGCCCACCCCCGACGTTCTCCTTGGCCTTGAACACCGGCACGAGGACTTCATGTCACGGCGAGCTTGAAGTAGGCACACCCCGCCAGACATTGTGTCCGCCGGTCGTGGTCACCAGAGAGTGGAGGAAGAGGTCGACCGCCGGCTCCACCTCGACGAATGCTTCGCAGAGGTGCGCGAAGATCGCCAAGAACAGGATCGAGTTGGGATTGAGGTTCACCACCGATCCCAAGACCGGCCGTAACGGATTCGACGAATCGACTCGGACCCGAGCCCATGAATCGCAAAGCTCAAAGCAAACGAACTCCTTGCTTTGGGCGCAGAACCGCCTCGCTGCCGCCTCCACCCGCCGACTCGACGAAGCCGGGCGGCTTCCAACCCTTCAGATCGCCCTCAGCGAGGAGGCTCATCGTGAAAGGCGCCATCGGGAGGGAAGGATCGAAGGAAGATGGCGGAGAGGCAGATAAAGGAAGAAGACGAGGAACGCAGCAAAGACAAGAAACACGAATAGCACAAGAAGGCGGGAAGAAATGGCGAAAAGGAAAACCACCGATATAAACCGGCGAGGGAGGCGAACCATCACCGTCTGGCCGAAGACGTGGAACTCGAGGAGAAGGAAGCGGCACGCGAACCGCGCCGATTTGGGATTCCCGCCGAGGTCAGGGGGCCTGCACGCCAAAAACCAAGCTTTTCCAAGGGCGCATTAGATAAACCTCTCGAAGCGACGCCACCGCCCCGCCGAGGCTCTGGGACTAGCTGTTAGGGGAAATATGTGGCTCATGGAGTTTCGCCCACTTACTTACCCGCGCCCCACAGAGGTAAGCTCGACAGCAGCCCACGCCGAGCTTGGTAAGCTCGAGCCCGGCTTTCCCGCCGAAGCTCGGGCCTCTTGCTTCCTCCGAGCTTCGAGGTAATGGCGACAGACCCAGAGCAAATCATCACGCGCCACGGACAGATACGCCGGGTCCCCGAGTCATCAAGAATTAAATGCGCCGACTGCATCGAGGAACGCCTGCCGCAGCTTCGACGGTAGGCGGCCGGTCTCACAACCGCCTGCAGATGGGTAAAGACACGCGGCCGACCGGTAGCGGTCTGGCACGGTGATCAAAGGATTGCACTCGATTGCCCGGTGGATTCGGTACGCTACCGGCATAGGAAAAAGGCAACGACTAATTCAACGGACCAGCGCAACCTACAGTGGCCGGAGGGCGCCTATAAAAGAGGCGCACAGGCCACAACAACGAGGGCTTCACGTCGACACACAACTCACTTGGAGAATAGCTACGGTAGAACAGGAGCACTTGCACCATCGTAGGAGCTCTAGTTCCTGGCGGTAGTTCTCCGCATCCAGATAACCGTAGGAGCACACACACGCAGTGCCTTGAGCACTTACTGTACTCGAAGCCCGGGCTTCCCAAGGCCTGGACTTCACCCCCTTTTACTCGTTTAAGCTCGGCATTAAACGAAGATCGACGAGGGCTGTTATCCCGCAGCGGAGGCCTGAACCAGATAAAACACTCGTGTCATCGCTCCCATCCATCCGGTCTTGACGCCACCCGTGTCGGGACCAAGGTCTTTTTTTCGCAGCGCTCGCCGACGGCTGGCTCGTCCGGGACAGGCCGCTGGCCTCGCACCCTTTTCCTTGCTTATTACGCTATGGGGCTCGCCTCCGTCACCAACAATTATACAGTCAATATTTGTCATCCAAAACTAAGAAAAGTATTAATAATAACTTATATTTAAGGACAGAGGGAAAATACCCGTTTGAAAGGGTGGCATTCATCAACCTGATCACGTGCTTTGTGTCAAAAAAAAATGATGATCACGTGCTAGCAAAGCTAGTTATTTTTTGCTCACGCAAGCTTCTTCGATTGCAGTGAGGGGCAAGCTAGCCATGCAAGACCAAGAACGGGTTTCCCCTTCGGCAGCAGTGTAGCAGCAGTCGACATGAAGGCATCTATGGCGACGGCTAGCCTCCTGCCATGGCAGCGCCGCATCCAAGATCCAGTGCCCGCGCCGGTAAGCTGTGGTAGCAACGTTGTTTCATTACAAAGGTTAATTTCTTTGTTTTCGCTAACAGTACAATATTGCTAATTATATAGCCTCATACTCCACATTGTAGCGTACTGTCACGTAGTGTCCTGAAGTAAAGTTTACATTTTTCATCACACCCTTGAAGTTGGAAACGTTCGCAGCGCATCGAGCTCAGCTCCAACGTACGTACGCTGCCCTAGACTCCGATTTTGCTGAAGTGCAGGTCCACGTGTGCACAGGAGGGTGCTGTGACGGGATGTTTGAAGCCACGTTACACTACTCCCATGCATGCATGTTTACGTGGGCGTCCATGCACGTCAACAAATAATATTCACATCACCTAAATTCATGTGCACACGTGATCTCTATGCATTGCCAGCAAGCAACAGAGTACCAGATGGCGCACGAAGGTGCTTAATTAGCTGCAAACAGCTTAATTTATTAGGATTTCTTAAGAGATATCCAAACTATCGTGAGTCGTTCATTTTGCTTCATCCAACAAAGACGAAGGACTCTCACCTCTGTTGCATGGTAGAAGAGCTCTAATTAATTACCTTGTGAAAAAGTAAATTTCAACTTCAATGGTAAGTGCAAAAAACACTATACGTTTTAGTGCAATTTAGTTTTCTACTGAAGGTCTCATATCTTTTGTAGTGGCAACATGACTCCTGTCCGCCGAGCGCTTCTTTCTTATCAAGGTTGACACACTGTGCCCACGGCGCCCTAAGCTCGAAGACACGCCAATCGTGTCTTAACGAGGAACACCATGGCCATCAAATGGACAAGGCATATTATGGTCAGCTATCGCATGCAAACCCTAGTCGCCCGGAATCTAACATTGTGGTGGGTACATCATCAAGCAACGCAGAGAATACTGCTCCCCGCCAGCTACCAAAGTTCACGGAGCTCACCGCGGAGAATCTCAAGATTCTATGCAACGGACTTGAGAAGGGCGCCCCACGACACAAAGACATCGCTCCAGACATGGCCATTACCGTGCTACAGTGCCGGTCCAGCATGGCGAGGAGGCTAGGGAAGACGAGCTTGGCTAGTACTTCACTGCTGTTCCACGGAAGGGACAGTGGTAGCAAGAAGGCAGTGGCTCGGCAGCTTGCAGAGCTCGTCTTTAGGCCATTCGACCAGGTAAACTCACCTTCCAGCTTCATCGTCGAGGTCACTCTTGAGAGACAACGACCACTGTACAATGAGCTTGGCTTCGCAGAGAGATTGTACCAAGTGATCCGTGAAAACTCTCATCGTGTTATCATGATCCATAATATCGAATACTTGGATTATTACTCGGAAATCATTATGAAAAGATCGATTGCAACTGGAAGAATGAAGGTTGGCAGTGGTGCAGAGGTCAGTTTGGAGGACGCCATCATAGTGTTGAGCTGTGATTCAAAGCCTTGGGCTTGGGTGAACCACGGGCTAAGTAACCATGGCAGCAGGATCAGCAATGAGAGAGATGGCATAGAGGGGCAATCCAAGCTACCTTGTTTTAGCTTGGATTTGAATGCTTGCCCTGGGGACGATGCTGGAACAGAGGGAGCGAGTTCAACCAATGATGCTGGGATGCTGAATGTGGTGGATGGCGTTTTCTTCTTCCCGCTAATATAATGCAGGATGGTATCTATGGCATAATTGTTCGCATGCGCCCTCCTGTCTTAGCAGTTAGCAATCAGATTCCAAGTCGAGTATTCTATTGTTTTCTACTCCTAGACGCATTCTAGTATGGTCGCTACAATTTCTCTAATGAACTAGTTGAAAATGTCATCTATATGAACTCATGCATCGTTTCATGAGCTTCCATCGTCCTTAATTTTCAACCAAGTGATATCAGTGCTGCAGCTTCGTTACAGCAAATGATATCCGACAGTACGTATACTCTTTTCTTTTCTATATGAATAAGAACTGAAATCACTTTTCGGTTCTTAATTAATTTCTTTCCGATTTCCTTTCGGTGCGTACTGTGGTCTGTGGAAATGACGTAGCAATGCCATGCAGCCCCGATGCTCCGGCGCCCGAGGCAAATAAAACATGGAGAAACTATTTTCTGTACGTATTCTCTGTCAATTCGATGGCATGCATGACCTGCAGGCTGCAGCACGTGCAAGCGGCGAGAACGCTTCATATTCGATCCTCTGGTGTCTCCCTATGCAGAAACAGCCCGGCGCGTACGAAAACAGAAAAAGAAGAAAAACCCAATTGGTCGATCACCATATAATATGTACTGTAGCGAAGTACTCAAAGTACCTGACACCATGCTACAGGATCCCTAATCGATTAGCTACAGCTTCGTCGAACCGTATATCGCATGCTTGATCCTTCTTATTTTTTATTTACTTATTTGACTTATCTCGTAATCTCAAGAATTTTCTCGTGCCTCGAGAGTTGAATACCCTTGGTTTTAGGATTTAGAAAGCTTTTGACACGCCTCACGAGATAAAAAAGATTCAAAAGGTAATAAAAAGTTAAATAAGTCAAAATAAGCCACGTCTTATCTGACTTATTTTGTGTCTTATTTGACTTATTTTTATTAATTTTTGAATTTTTTTTATCTCGTAGACATGTCTAAAAGCTCCATAAATCCTAAAAACTAAGGGCATCCGACTCGATGCTACTCGAAAATTCTCGGTTACGAGATAAGTCAAATAAGTAAATAAGAAATAAGATAGATAAGTCAAAAAGAATGCACCCTAAGCCCGTAGTTACTAATTACCACCTCAAACGATGTACCACGCATCAGGAGCTCAGTTCATTTCATAATTAGTTTCGTTCATGTTGACAGTAACTAAACTATACCTAAGCAGCGAACAGTCTAGCTGCGCGCATGCAGCAATGTAGAAGTTCGCGTCCATATATTGCACTTAGTTGTTTGTGCATACTTATCTTAATTAAATCCGAGCTCAAATGCCAACCTTTTGAACCATAACAATTCTTTACTTACCTCTAAGGCTACAATGAATTCGCTTTAGTTGTAGACAATGTTACACACTTTTGCAACTTGCTTTGCCATACCACTATTCCCTCTAGATAGGTGATTAAGTACCAAGAAGTAGATTTCCTGCTGTCAACATCTCTAGCCATTTCAGATCTGTATGCAACTAACACAGCTCACTACCACCAAAGCAAAACTTCATATTGGTGCTGCCCTTAAGGTACCTCAAAATGTATTTCATGACTTCCTAACGTGGTCTTCCTAGATTTGACATGAATCTACTCACTAAGACTAATCGCATGAGCAATGTCGCCTTGTGCATACCATAACATACATCAAACTTCCAACTGCTGAGGCATATGCAACATACTCCATTTCTTTCTTCATCTCATCAATAGAAGGAGATCGCTTGGTGCTCAATTTGAAATGAGCTACAAGTGGATAGCTCATAGCTTTTGCAATGTCAATCTTGAACTTGTGAAGTATTTTCTCAATATACCTCTCTTAAGACAAATATAACTTGTTGTTACTTCTGTCTCTCTCAATTCTTATTCCAAGAATTTGCATTGCTTGCCCTAAGTCTTTCATAGCAAAATATTAGCTCAACTCAATTTATAGCTTTGCAATGCTAGAGACATTGTTATCAACAATCAAGATATCATTAACATAGAGCAACAAAATGAAAAAATCATCACCTGAGAACCTTTTGATGAAAGCACAATGGTCTGAGGCACACTTCTTGTAACCTTGCTCCCTCATAACTGATTCAAACTTAATGTACCATTGCCTTGGTGCTTGCTTTAGGCCATAGAGATTTTTCTTCAATTTGCACACGTAGTCTGCTTTGCCTTTCACAAGAAACCCTCAAAGTTGCTCCATGTAGATCACTTCCTCCAAATCACCATGAAGGAAGGCCGTCCTCACATCCATTTGTTCAACCTCCAAGTTAAAACTAACTGCCAAACCAAGGATCCATATGATAGATGTCATCTTCACAACCGGAGAAAAGATCTTATTAAAGTCAATTCCTTTTCTCGACCAAATCCTTTCAAAACTAGCCTTGCCTTGTATCTTGTATGTGGTGTGTGCTCTTCTTGTTTGATTATGTAGATCCACTTATTTTTTAAAGCTTTCTTGCCATTAGACAACTTCACTAACTCATATATGTTATTCTTATACAAGGAATCCATCTCTTCTTGTATAGCCTTCTTCCACTCCTTGTATTCATCTTCCATAGCATCTGTAAAGCATTTAGGTTCTGAACCGTCAGATAATAACACCACATAAAATCATTTGAGAGATACCTAGTAGAGGGAACTCGATATCTAGTCGATCTTTTGAGTGAAATAATTGGTAGAACTTCTTCTGTAGGTGGCTACTGATCTGGATCATTAATTTCAGCATCACCGCCATGCTCAAGAGGAGCATTTTCATCACCTACACCTTGCACATCTTTATGTACATCTTCTGCATCATCACCTTCAACTTGTGGGGATATTGGGGCTACAGGAATTGAGTCTAAATCAACCATATCTTATTGTAGAGAAACTTGAACTTTTGCTTTCACAATGTCCTCAATTGTTTGGTCTTCAACCAATGCAACATCTCGGCTTCTCACATTCTTCTTTGCTATGAGATCATAAAACTTGTAGCCAAATTGATCCAAGCCATAGCTAATGAAAATGCATTGTCATGTCTTTGCATCAAGCTTTGACCTTTCATCTTGAGGATTATGAACAAAGGCCTTGCGCCTAAAAACCTTTAAGTGGTCATATGAGACATCCTTGTTATGCTAAATCCTGTTAAGAATATCTCCCTGCAAAGGATAACTTGGTGAGAGATTAATAAGATAAACTACACTCATCAAAGCCTCACCCCGTATGCTTGGGTAGTCTTGCATGTGATAGCAAGCATCAAACTCTCTCCACAATTGTCATGTTCATCCTCTCTACAATACCATTCAACTATGGCGTCTTTGGAGGGGGTGAATTGGTGCCTAATCACTTGCTCCTTGCAATATGCATCAAATGGCCCAATATACTCTCCTCCATTGTCAGTGTGAATGCACTTGATCTTCTTCTCAGTTTTCCTCTCAACTGAGGCTTAGAAATGTTTGAACACACCTAGCACTTGATTTTTGGACTTCAAGGATAAGCCCAAACTTTTCTAGAGAAGTCATAAAAGTAACAAAGTATTTAGCTCCACCAGATGATCTTACCGATATTTTGCAAACATCGGAGTGCACCAAGTCCAGCAACTTAGGCTTCTTAGAGGAGGTAGAAAGCAACCATGTGTTACTTTCTAGCTAGGCAATCTGAACATTTCTTCAAGTGAATACTCTTCATCCCTTTCTCGAGATTTTTCTTCATTAGCACACTATCCTCTTCTCATTCATGTGCCCAAGTCTCTTGTGCCATAGAACACGAGGGTCTTTTTCTAATGTATTTACACAAATAGTAGAGAGCTTAGCAAGAACATCGTATAAAAGAGAAACCTTGTTATCTCTTGCAACAACCATGTTGCCTTTGGTGAGCTTGTATTGACCATCTCCAAGTGTGCTCGAGTAGTTGTCTTCATCAAGCAATCCAATTATAATCATATTGAGCTAAAGTGCCTTAACATGCCTCAAAGATTTAAGAACTAACCCTATGCCATTTGCGGTCTCCAAATGAACATCTCCCTTTTCCCAATGATGGCTACCCTATCATTGTTACCCATCTTCACAACACCGAAAGCACCTGTAGTGTAGTTTGTAAAAAGCTCTCTATAAGATGTAGCATGTATGGTTGCACCGTTATCCGGTATTCAAACCAACTCATCATCATTCACAAGGTTTATTACTAAATTTTCATAAACTATAGTGATTCTCTCAACAGTGGAACTAGAACACCTCTCAAGCCTTGCATTACCTTCATCCATGACAAGCATTATTTCCATAATGGCCGAAGTGATTCTTCCAACATCACTTTCACTATCACTATCACTATCTTGCTTCTGAGCTTGCTTCTTTTCTTCTTTTTGTTCTCTCGCTTTAGCTTGCAGCATTGCCACTTGAGGTGGCACTTCTCATAGCAATGGTGACACTTATAAACAGCATATTTGCCTTTAATTTTGACTTGCTTCTACCTTCAGCTACCCCTTTCTTTGGACCTCTATTTTTGCTTCTCCCTCATGACTTAGTAGTTAACAACTATGAATGAGAGGAAGAGCTGTTCATTTGAGCCATCTTTCTAGTCTCTTCATTTAGTACCTTCACTTTGACAAGGTTACAAGTAACAATACCATTAGTGGCTGAATTGCACAAAGTGACTTTCAAAGTCTCCCAAGAGTCCGACAAAGAGCCAAGTAGCAACAAAGCCCTCACTTCATCTTCAAATGTGATGCCCATTGAAGAAAGCTGATTTATGATGCCTTGAAAAGCATCCACATGGTCTGCAATAGGAGTGCCCGGTTTGTACCTCAAGTACATTAATTTTTTTGATCAAGAACATCTTGTTTGTACCTTCTTTCCGAGCATACAACTCCTCCAATTTTTGTCACAAGGGACGTGCATGTTTCTCCTCACTAATGTGGTTCAACACATTGTCATTGACCCACTATCGAAAAAATTGACAAGCTTGGTGATAAAGTACCTTCCATTCATCTTCTAATACTCTTTCGTCTCTTAGTACCAAACATAGGTTTGTAGTACTTTTAACATATAGGAGATCTTTCATCTTTCCCTTCTAAGCATAATAATTTGTACCCAAGTATGAGCTTGGCTGAAAATGTAGGGGGAGGGGCCAAAGCATAGTCAAAAATATGAAAAATGAATGACATAAACAATGCAAGTGCTAAACAAGAAGCAATAAATAGTCTTAGGAGAGTAGGGAATTTTAGATTGATAACATATTAACATGCTTATTGTTACCGTAGCTGGTTTACAAAATACATGTATAACAAAGACAAGTAGTTGTACTTAAAACAAAAGGAGCTATCACTCATTGCCTCATAGTCATTGGATCGCTTTAGACAGTTCACTATAGATCGGCTCTTCGCTTTTTAGCTTCTTAAATTCCAAAATAATGTCATCATAGCTACACTTATCTACCAGTTCACCCTCTATGTTTGCTACCAAGCTATTGGCAAGAAAGTCATCTTCCATTCTATTATGCACCTTGTCTTAACAATCTTCAAACATGAAAATGCTCTTTCAAATAGCTAGATGTAGAAACCGAAGAGTAATAAGTAGGCGGACCAATCTATCAATCAAATTGTAGATAACATGTCTCCTTGTCTCGACAAAGCAACGACAAAGGTCAGTTAAGGCTGAGATCTTCTTTAGCTCTTCATTGTTGGAAGCATCCACAACAAAATGTCTCAATTGTCGCCCGCACCATACCTATCTTGTTGAGTAAAATCGATGGGTAATACTTTTTACCAACTCACAAATATCAGTAGGTTTGAATGACACAAATTTGTTGATGGGAATCAATGTAGCACTAGTAGATAAAAGACCCATTACCTTTTCATTGAATTTGAGATTTAATTCTTGCAACTGAGTATCAAGTGTTGCACGAAATATTTCCACCCGAAAATAATGCTCATTGGTCAAATGGTTTGGCTGACGACGAGCACGACCACCATGCATGATGTATATTTCCTCCATTTCTGGAATATCAACTGAATGATTTACACATAACTCAACAACCTTGCAAAAAAAGACATCCCAACCATCATCTGATCTTAGTTCTTCAAGACACACTTTTGTTGAAAATACTAGACGGACAGCATTTACTATATCTTGTGATTTCTTCTATAAAGCCTGGCAAAGCTCATTAGTTATCTCCAATATTTCTTTCATCATACATAAGATAAAAACAAATTCAAAAGAGGACAGGTAGCTGAAAGCAGTGTCTCCATCAGCACGGATTGAGCCTGCTGATGCATCGGCAGCTATGTTTTGTAGAACTGAACTTACAGCATTAAACATACCCATTAGGCTGCAAACTGAACCAAACTGAGAACCCCACCGAATGTCTCCTGGTCTCTTTAATGTAAAATTTTGATTTGCCCCTTGACCGGACTCAATCTCATCAATAGCCAGCGAACGTTCTAGTTCAACCAATTGGGCCTCATGGAGCTCATCATGACGCTTTGCCAAAGAGTCAACTGTGTTTATAATAAAGACCAATTTCTGGAAAAATTGGGTAACTGCAACCACCTCCTTAGATGCAGCAACAAGTGCAAGTTGCAAACGATGGGCATAACAATGGACATAATATGCAGATGGACATTCCATGAGAAAAAGAGCTTGCAAACCGTTGAACTCACCTCTCATGTTGCTCGCCCCATCATATCCTTGGCCACGAAGGTTCTGAACATCAAAAGAATGGTGGGCTAATATAGAGCATAATTCCTCTTTAAGTGTAAGAGCTTTGGTATTCTTTACATGGATCAAGTCAAAGAAGCGTTCTTGTAACAAGCCATCTTTATCAACGAATCTAAAAACTAGTGCCATTTGCTCTCTTTTTGCCACATCACACGTTTCATCCACCAAAATATACTTAGAATCACCAATTTCCTCACGAATATGTTTCCTGATTTTACTAGCAAGAATACCAACAATCTCCTTTTGAATATCTGGTGATGTGTACTTTGAATTGTATGGAGCATTATTCAATACAACCTTGGCAATATCAGGATTAAATTCTGCAAGAAGCTTTATTAGTTCAAGAAAATTTCCTCTATTCTTTGAATTAGTTGTCTCATCATGACCTCTCAAAGCACAGGACTGTGAGGTGAGTCACCTAACTGATGCAATGGATGTTTTAAGCCGCAAACGATTTGCTTCTATTTCTTTCTTGCTCTTAACTGCTATAACATTTTCTAGATGGCTTGACTGATTCAGTAAGGTTTGACATTCCATGACTGCAATATTATGTTGTGAACACGGTTCCGATCCTATGTGGGCCAAGAATGAACAATTTCTTCCATCATTTACCTTCTTCCAATTTCCAAATCCATGTACTGTGAAGGCATTAGAACCACCTCTTTTGTTTCTATTTTTGCTCGCCACAAAGCAAAATAAACAATATTCAAGATCACTACTCCGTGAGTACTCTAGACATGATGGGAAAAGACTAAACCAACTAAACTAAAAGCTTACCCGATGACCTTTTGGACCGAAGGTTTGTAATGATGTAACCTGGGTTGCATAGGACCCAACTTCAAGTAGGCTCGCCGCACATCATCTCTTTGCTCGTGGGTATTGCCAAACTTGTGCGTAATGTCGATCTCGCCCAAGAATTCAATACCTCGAAACATGACTTGTTCATTCGATTGATTTTGTTCATCCCGTCCCGACTTTGTCTTCGTGGTTCCAATTCAAGCAAGGGAGGAAGATTAGTTTCAGCATTAGCATCTTCATAAACTAGTTCAGGACCTTCTGGTTCAGCTCTTCTCCTTTTAAAAATAAGTCAATGGTTTTTCCCTTTACCATTTCTGTGATCACCTTCAAGAATCAAGACTTGAGACTTCAACTGTAGTGCAAATCAATTTAATTGCAGCACGGTGCAAATCTGCAAGACCGAAGAACTAAAGAACAAAGAAAGAGGGGAAAATTATTTCTGCAGCAATGCAAAGACGGCAGCGATCTTTTGATGCTGAAAGCCCGAAGGCAAACCTGATGTCGATGCACTCTCCGTCACCCATCGCATTGTCGCGCTCTCGAGTTGCACTCCGCCACGGGCTGGCTTCGCCGCTCGCTGATCTGCAGCATAGATGGGACGGGATGGGGAATCCGAGCTCCTAAGTCCTGATTTCCTCGCTGCTGCTCAGCCATCTCGCCAAACGCTAGAAGTAGGAGGGGCCAATTAGCAGTGCCCGCTTGCTTTTGGGCTGTACTACTACTAGTTGATTTCAAAAAAAACTTATGGGGGCCAGGCCCACTGCCCCAATTAAGCTCCGCCTGCTTGTACCATTTAGTGATATTATTCTGTTAGCATTCACTTCCATCTTTACCATAAAGAAAATTCAGCAACCGACAAGTTTAACCAATGCTCTGATACCACTCTATTAGGTATTGAACAATACTAGGCACAATCAAAACTCCTTCTTGTGATAAACATTGAGGATAGTTTCGATCAACAAGTGAGCAGTGGAATAAGTAATTTCACATGTACAATTAAAACAATGACTTGCATGGAAAAACCTTCTCAAGGTGAGGAGTAAAAAACCCTGGGTCCAACCGGTCCACTCCAAACTTCCGCTAATAGCAACAATAGGTACAAATGGAGTTTTCTCTAGAACCTCTAAAGATTATAACAATAACACCACCACCATCAAATTACAAACTTGACACAATCATCCACCATAACCATATATGACAAAAGGTAGCAAGAGATAATTACAATATGCTGAAAAACAGAGCATAGGTTCTGCCCACATCAAAATCAGTTCATATCTTGCAAAGCACAAATCCAGAGCACATGAAACTTAGTAGAAATGTAGTTCAATGCGTGCTCAGAACATAGATGGTCAAAGTCCGTCTTCCATCTAAAGATAGAAGCTTACTTTTCCAACCAGGCAAACGGGAGTGTGCTTTGTCCAAGAAGGGCTGCAAGTGTATACGTTGAAGACGGCCGATTGTGAGGGGCAAACCGAGGAAACGGATGGGAAGAGCCTCTCGATGTCCAGAGAAGTTTTCTAGGATGTTGTCAATTGGCAAATTGTCGCATTGTATTGGGATTACTGAGTTCTTTCTGATGTTGACCTTTAGGCCTTTAGCATCACCAAATTTACCAAGGAGTTGGAGTGAAAGGTCCACATCGGTGTGGTTGGGGTTAGAGAAGACCACTGCTTGTCTGCATAGAGACCACCGGAATTTTGCATGAGGATAGAGGAGATATATCACCCATCTTAGTTGGTAGCACAAACAGCCGCTAAAGGGACTCAATTGCTAAGATGAAGAGGTAAGGAGATAGAGGGACGCCTTGTCAAAGACCGCACCTATGATCGAATCTTTTTCTGCATCCCATTCAATGTAATGGATGAGGAGCAGATGAGAGTAGAAGGGATATCCAGCTTTCTTGCATTGATCGAACCTTGTATGATGTAGGAGCTTGAGATGTATTACCACTAAACCGAAGTTTTGAAAGCTTGGACAATGTCTAACTCAAGAGTTGGCATGATTTTCTCGACCGATGCAAAGATCTTGCAAGGTTGATGGAAACTTTTCTTAGATACACCTTGATTTGATATAGGCGCTCTAGGACTTCGAGATGAGATGATCGCGTTGTTTGGACAGCAGGATGGCGAGCTCTTTGGAGAAAATTTTGGCCACAGAGTGAATTAGACTGATCAGACTATAATTAATGTCCAATGTGGCTGGATTGCTCTTTTTTAGGGAGAATAGATCATGTGGTAGGATTATTTACTTACAAGACAAGTTGCTCTCTCCGCTTATTTATATAAGACATTTTAAATTGTCACATAGATTAAAAAGTTGTGAAATCTAGAAAAGACTAAGAGAAAATAATCATGCTATCTATATTATAAATATTTTAAAAATATGAGAGAACACCATATGAGAGTTGTTTATAAATGCATGAGAGAAAATTATATAATAAATAAGGATAGATAGGAAAGATAATCAATAAATTTGTATGTCTGACTTATATTTTAAAACAAGACCATTCCAACTGTACATCTCAGATAAAAAAATGGACGGAGTAAATTTACAACAACTCTTTCTACTTGTCGCCAGAGTCGCCGAGAGGAGCAAGTCGGACACCAGCTTCTTGAGGTTGGCATACGAGCGCCTCAGGCAGGCCGCTGCTGGTGCCGATCTCCTCCATTCCCGAGCGCGCCAAGATCTCCTTCCCTTCCCGCCGACCATCGCCTCCCGTATCTTCTCCTCCACGGCCTCCCACAGACGTCGTGGCCGATCTCCATGCCCACGCCCCACTCCAGCGGCGGATCGATCCACCCTCCGGGCAACACAGGCAGTTGCCCGGGCTCACCCGCCGGGGGTACGAGGGATCCTAGCTAACAGTGAGGAGGAAGCTAGCTAATTACATATCAGTTAATGAGAGTAAACTCGACTAGTAATTAACTTCCTTACTTCATTCATTTGCACTCTTAGCACTATTCTCGTGCTGATCTTCTTCTAGAGTAAGTTGTGGTCATTAGAATAAATTAGTGCTTGAATTTGTTATTTATTTTGAAGTCATTTCTCAAATCTCTCACAAACCAGGTCAAACAAAGTGAGCCAACTTCTTCAAGCCATTTTAAGAAACTCTTGAAGTCCAAATTTTGCCTAACACAATACTCTCTAACTTTATTCTACATTTGGCAATATGTTGCACCGATGATCAAAGCGCAGGAGCAATGAACCTTTGGGATAATAATCTTGACATAGGAGTATTAGAGCATCTCCAAAGAATAGCCCCTAAAACAGGGTCTCTACTTTTGATTTGGAGGCTGCCTCTATTTTTGGGGCCTCGATTTTGTCTTCAACTCCAAAGAAGCTAGCTTCTAAATCTCATCCCTATTTGCTTATGACATGTGGGACCTGGCTTGTCAAGGACTCTTTGTTTTTCTTTTCAATATTCTTTTATTTTCTTTCTTCCTTTTCCCTTTTCTCCTCCCTCATCTCTTCACAAGCGAGACAGAGGGAGCGGCGATTTAGCAAGAGCGAGGCGACGAGCAATGGCGAGGCGACGAGCGGTGGGCTACGGCGGCGGCGGCGCACGGCATCGGATCTGGCGAGGCGAGGCGAGGCGACGAGCGGCGATGTCGGCAGTGACGGCGGCGCGATGGCGACGACGACACGACGGCAGCAGACGGCAACGAAGCGGCGACGGCGGCAGAGACGGCGGCGGCGACGGCGACGGCAATGGCGATGATGGCGATACCTAGATCTGGGCGAGGCGAGGAGCGGCGCAACGAGGAGGCGGCCGGGGCAACGGCGGGGAAGAGGAGGAGGCGGGGGCGTGATAGAGGCGGCGGGGCGGCGGCCTGGCAGAGGCGGGGGCGCAACGGCGGAGGCAGGAGCTGCGCGGGAGGGAAAACACCCCCAACAGAAAAGTAGAGACCCCCTCAAGGCCCCTGGGAATTGGGGCTGGAGAGGGAGATTTAGGGGCCCCTTATTTTAGGGACTTGAGTAGGAGCCCCGCTGAAGTGCATTTTTTGACCATAGCCCTTATTTTTTGGTTTAGGGGTTGAGTAGGACTCACGGAGATGCTCTTAGTTAAGAGTTTGCATATATTAGTTAGGCTCGTGCATGGCCGAGCATATAGGATTAGATAGAGTCATGGTTAGTGGAGTTAATCATGGAGGTGCATGGGTTAGTGCTGAGTGAGTCGTGTGAGTTTAGCATTTAGTTAGTTGCCTGGCCGAGACCCCAGTTTGTGCATGCGTGAGTTAGAAGGTTTCTAGTAGATTTGTTAGGCAATGACCGAGTCTCTAGGAACGTGATATGCGCAGCGTGCGGAAGATGTGTGCATGCACGTTGTGAGTGGTGACTGCGTACATGTGTGTATATATTGCGTCCCGTGTCTTTGGTTTGTAAGGTGTGTTGAGAGTGAAGAATAAGAGAAGAAAAACAGCATGTTGTAGCTGCGCCAAAAATCTCACGTGTTCTTATTCTTCTTCCTTGAGTGTGTGTTTAAAAGAGATTATGAGCGAGTGTTCTCTAGAAAAGCCTGGACCGACAACCTTTGCGTAGGCTCCAAAAATTTTGCCGCTGTCCCACTCCACGCACTTGTACCTGCAGTTGGTCTGCTGCTCCGCGAAGAAGGGCCAGCACAGCATCGGCACCCCGCCGCAGAGGCTCTCCATCCTCGAGTTCCAGCCGGAGTGGTTCAAGAACTCGCCCACCGCCTCGTGCCGCAGCGCCGCCTAATGTGGGCACCAGCTCGCCAGGAGGCCGCGCCCCTTGATGGACTCCTAGAACTCCGACGGCAGCATGGCAGCGTCGCCCTTAACGAGATCCCACCTGATGATCCACAGGAAGTCGTGCCTGCTGTTAGCCTGTTGGCCAGCCCCCACGCGAAATCGACGAGCTCCACGTTGGTCATCACGGCGACGCTGCCGTACGTAGTTCACGTACACGACGGAGCGGGGTTCCTTGGCGTGGAGCCAGTCGAAGCACGACGCTAGCTTCCTCTCCGTCCACAGATTGGAGCCCCAGCGCGTCGGCGCGCCGCCGGGCGGAACGATCTCCTCGGCGAGGAAGCCGAGTAGGCATATGGTGTGAATGCGCGCGGCCGGCGCGAGCATGGCGAGCATCACGTCGAGCCCCTCCGGCTCGAGCTCGTCGAAGGTGCTGAGCACGACGGCGTCCGCCTCCGCCAGCCGCTCCGTCACGTGCAGGGCGAAGTGGAACATGAACTCCTCGGGGTCCGTCGAGCGGAAGAAGGCGGATGTCCTTGAGCCGCATGTGCCGGCTCATTCCCGGCGTGTCCAAGAACCCGTTCGTCAGCTGCTCCACGTCTGCTAATGTTCACCATGTGACCATGCACGATCCACCCGTAATACTGAGGCATATGTAGTGTCATGTGTAATGTTTCATTATAAAGTGGGAAGATGCCCTTGTCGAGGAGAGTGCGCTAATAGGGTAGCCCATGTAGCCGCAGGCGCTGGTCCTGTCACGGCACGCCAATCTTCCTCGCGGCGTCCAGGGTGAAGCTCATGACGTTATCGGCGACGACGCACGTGACTGGCGGCGCCCCGGAGGCCGCGTTGAGGTCGGCGAGGAGGCTCTTCAAGTGGGGGCAGGCAGGTATCTCTGATGGAGCGCAGAGGGACGTCACGTCCTGTGTGGCGTCGACGTTGGACGGCGGCAGGCCGTCCGGAATGGTGGCGAAGCGAAAGCCTGCGCGCCGGCGCCGCGGAGCGGAGCAGCTGGCGGTGGTTGAACTCGGTGTTGACGAAGGTGACGTGGAAGCCCCGGGTGTGAAGGATCTTGGCGAGCTTCAGCATCGGCGTGATGTGCCCCTGCGCCGGTAGGGGCACGCACACGGCGTGCGGCTTGTCAGTGTCGATCGAGACGGAGCCCATTGTTAATTTTTTAATAATAGAATTTCTAATACATCATTGACCAAGGGTCATAATGATAGAAAAACTATTATAATACACCAACGTCTATGGAACAAACAACTACTATAAGCAATACTATTAAGATCAACTTGCATTATTCTCATGTGAATCAAGTATTTGTAGCATACGTGGTATAGTGATTACACTAGTAATGTCATATTAGGAATTTTATACACTTTTGAAAGGTATGTTTTTTCCTTGCCAAATCTGATGTCGTATGTCCAACCTTTCCAAAAACATATACAACCAAATGATCCATGAAGCACCACAGCGCGGCGTGTGCTTCATCATATTGATTCGCTTCGCCAAGAAAGGATTGGCAAAAGAAAACTAAGAAGAAGATGTGTAAGAACAAAGGATCGGAGTGATCGACACTGCAGCTTGGTGCCGCGGTATCGCGGAGCTAACCCTGCCGAAACGGCCTTCCTTAGCATTGCATGGACTCCCTGATGGCCCTGCACGCCACGGCCTTGGCCCACGCGACCAGCTCCCGCTTCATCCTCCTCTCGTCGCTCCAGAGCACTGGCACCTCCATGGAAGCCGTCGCCACCGCTGCCGAGGAAGAGACGCCGCCGTCCTCGGTCGACGACGGCCTCGCCGTGACGGCATCGAGATCGACGGCGCCGGCGGGCGCCGGCAGCAGGGCCCTGGCGTCCAAAGCCATGACTGAACAATCACCAGTAAGCTACTGTCACTCTTGGACCGATGCAGTTGGTTGGCTTCGCTGCACGGTCTGGCTAGCTAAGCTCGGTTGGTGCAGCTAGGAGTCCAGGACGCACGCCCTATATACCAGCGCTGCAGTGCAATGGCGTGTGCGCGGGAGTGGGTCAGTAGTACCCCATGCGAAAGGCTTTTCCCACTAAGGTTCTGAAAGAGACATGGGCCCCACCGATCCCATCGTGGATGTCTTGGAGGAGAAATTTGCCTTCCTCCTGGGTCACGCACTTGCAAAGTACGATGTTACACCCCTTCGGTACAACAGGCCCCTGAGTAGTCGGTAAGGTCGGGCTTGTCTTTGAAGCCGGGATTTCTCAGCTATGTCCTGTGGCAGTGTCCCATGCGTCAAGAACTGGACGAATGGCGTCATCCAGGTATGGCGCTGCTCTAGGAACAAAACGGTACTGGTCGTTTGGGTCGAGACAACCGTCTTCTCGGGGGCCTCTTCTCCGAAGGGAATAGAGGGCTTTAATAGGTGCTGCACGAGCACCCCCGCCGGGACGGTTTCTTGTGAGAAGCCAAGCTTTGCGAGCTTATCGGCCAGGCTATTAGCCAGTCTAGGAACGTAACACACTTCGAAGTTCGTGAAGTGTTTCTCCAGATTTCTCACTTCTGCCATGTATCGCACCATTGAGTTGTTGAAACACTGAAACTCCTTGTTTACCTGGCAGACGACCAACTGCGAATCCCCTTTCGCTGTCAGCCATTTTATGCCGAGCGCAGTGCATGCTCGTAGGATAGCTAGGAGGCCTTCAGACTCGCAAAGATTGTTCGCTATTGAAAAAATGAAGTCAGATTATATGCTGAATTTGTTCTCCTTGGGGGGAGATGAGAACAAACCCGCAAACTGATCGCTCGAATTGGCGCAACCCATTGAAGAACATGGTCTAGTGCGCTTCTTGGCTTGCGAGCTCGGGCGAACCTCCCAGAGGATCCGCTGGCCCGGTCCACTCAGCCAAGAAGTCAGCCACGACTTGGGACTTGATCGCTGTTCGGGGTACGAACTTGATGTCGAATTCACCAAGCTCGACTGCCCACTTTGTGACCCGCCCGTTTGCGTCGGGGTTTCGGATGATTTCCCTAAGTGGGAAACTCGTTGGGACCGTAATTAGATGGGCTTGGAAATAGTGACGCAACTTACGCGAGGCCATAAGAAAGGTGTACAAAAGTTTCTGAACCTCAGGGTACCGCTCCTTAGGTCCATGCAGTACCTCGCTTACGTAGTAGACGGGTTGTTGCTTGCCCTCGCGTTCGACTGCTAGTATAGTACTCACAGCCTGCGAGGCAACCGCCAAGTAGAGGAGTAGATCTTCCCCGAGCTTTGGCGTGGCTAGGACAGGAGACGTGGACAGGTAACGCTTTAGCTCGCTGAAAGCGGCTTCGGCTTCCTCTATCCATTCGAAACCATCGTTCTTGCGCAGGATCTTACAGAAAGGTGCACTGCGCTCGCCGAGACGAGATATGAATCTGCTGAGAGGCGCCATCCGCCCGGTGAGGGCTTGCACCTCCTTGGTGCAGGTTGGCGACCTCATATTCTCGATGGCCTCGATTTTTCCGGGGTTTGCCCCGATGCTCGCCTTTCCTATCACATAGCCAAGCAACATCCTAAACCGGACAGCAAAGACATATTTTTCATGATTCAGTTTGACTTGATGCTTCCTAAGATTAGCAAAAGTTTCCTGAAGGTCAGTCACATGGTCCCGTGGGACTTTGCTTTTTGCAACAACGTCGTCTACATAAACCTCTACATTGCGCCCTATCTGATCAGGGACCGTCTTCTGCATCAATCGCTAGAACGTGGCTCCCGCGTTCTTTAGACCGAATGACATGGTCATGTAGCAGAAGGTACCAAAAGGTGTCACGAAGGCAGTCTTCTCTTTGCCTTCCCTTGCCAGCGCGATCTGGTGATAGCCCGAGTAGACGTCCAGAAAGCTCATGAGCGCCGAGTCCGCCGTTGCATCGACCAGTTGGTCTATGCGCGGCAGGGGGAAATTGTATTTGGGGCAGGCAGCGTTGAGATCGCGATGGTCGACACACATTCGCCACTTCCCGCCCTTCTTCTTGACGACGACTGGGTTAGCGAGCCAGTCAGAATGCTCGACTTCTCGGATGAAGCCGGCTTGGAGGAGCTTGCCGAGTTGCTCCTGAATGATATCGGCCTTCCACTTGGGGAAGCGCCGTAGGGCCTGTCTGACAGGCTTTTTATTAGGCTGAACAGCTAGCCTGTGCTCGATTACCTCCCTTGGGACTCCGGGCATGTCGGACGGTTCCCACACGAACACGTCTGCGTTAGCCCGGAGGAAGGTGACGAGCTCGAGTTCCTATTTGGACTCGAGGTTGACCCCTACGTGGAAGACCTTAGCTGGTCGCCCTCGAGAGGGGGACCGCTTTGGTGGACTCTCAGTCGCAGGCCACCTTGGGGCGGATCGGGCGGGCGCTCGCCTTGGCTGGCTGTGCTCGGGAGCTGTCCGACCAGGCCAAAGCGCTCATCGCAGCCATAGCGGCCTTGTGGCTGCCCTTGATCGTGATGACCCGTGAGGGGCCGCATCTTCAGCAAGGGTACCGTGGTGGGTGGTCGCCATGAACTTGGACACAGCGGGCGCCCAAGAATGGCGTCTGAAGCTCGGAGTTCACCACTCGAAGGTGACGACTCCGTCCGGAAGTTTTGGGGGTCCTGAACGCCACGGCAAAGACAATCGCCCGACGGTTGTAGGGACGACCCTGAGACAATGCCATGAAAGGAAATGGCTATGTCCTTGATCTTGGATCGTGGGACCTGCATCAGCTCAAGAACCTGAGCAGTGACTATGTCCAAGGAGCTCCCGCCATCCACCAACACGTGATCGACTCGCGTGTTGCTGATGGTCGGACAAAGCACCAGCGGCAAGCGCTGGGGCCTAGTCATTCCGGGGGGACAATCATCCCCGGAGAAAGTGATCGACTGATGAGACCACCGCAGGGGTGCGTCTCCGGGCTTATCCTTCTCAATGTGGTAAACCTCTCGGGCAACGGCCTTAAGCTTGCATCGCGAGCTATAGGCAGAAGCGCCGCCGAAGATCACGGCGACGTGCGCGCGAGCCTCCTGGAAGGCGTCGCCATGGGCGCCCTGAGGGGCCCGATCGTCCGGGACTCCGTGGTCGGGGAGTTCGGGCATGGGCCCGCGCCCGGCGTAGAAATCCTCTAACCGCGCGGCCCACGTTCTGCAGTTACGCAAGTCGTGGCCGTACTGCCGATAGAGAAGGCAGTAGCGGTTGTTCGGAGGGTTAGCCCCTTGGGCCGGTCGAGGTCGGTGCTAGGGAGCTCGCCCCTGCCCCTGGTCTGTGCCCCGGCCATTCCCTCCTCCTGCCGGGCGGGCTAGCCGTGGAGGCGGCCGCTCAAGAGGAGCAGGCCTCTCGAGCACTACCGCCGCGACGTAGTTCAGGACGGCGGGCTCCTTCTTCTTCTTCTTCTTCTCGGCGTCGCCCTTCTTGGCGTCTGTGCCAGTCCGGGCCGCCGCCTTCTCCTCCGTTCTCCCTCTCTTGCGCTCCACCGCCTCGGAGGTGTTGATGTATCCTTCTGCAGCACGAAATAAATCGGCTGTGGTGTGGACCGGATGGAGCTCAAGGTCCTCGGTGAAACGGGTGTTCCGTTCTCCCTCCTTGAAGGCCTCGACGATGGCCTCGTTGGAGATCGACGGGATGGTGTTGCGTACCTGGACGAACCTGTGGACGTAGTCCTGCAGGCCTTCTCCCGCCCTTTGGACCACAAGCTTGAGGTCCCGGGCTTTAGGCGCGCGAGTAGCCCCGAAGTTCGTCCGAGCACCTCCCGCAATTGTTCCCGCTATGATCAAACCTCTACGCGGTTGAAGAGCCGTGTTCGGCCATTCCTTTAAGACGGTAGAAAAGTAGTTGACCATAATGGTTCTCATTATCGCTGCGGCTAAGATGGCGGTAGTATAGACAGCGAGATATTCGTTGGGATTCTTGCTCCGTCGAACTTCTCGATGCTCCCGGGCTTGAACTTACGAGGCCATGGGGCCTCGCGCAAAGCTCGGGAGAAGGCCGGACATCCTTGGGCGGCCCCATTGTCACCAACGGAGGGCCTCCCGCCTGGAAGCGGCCCGAGGTGGGAAAAAACTCCGCCCGGGGTGTGCTGAGGAGCGCCGTCCGCTGTGGACGTGGATGCCTGTCGGCGTGACTGAACGCTCTGGGCGCGCCGCCTTGAGGAGTCGCTGGTGTGTGACTGGGCTTGAAGGTGCTCACCGAGATCCCCGGCGAGCTCCTCTAGGCCGTCAGCAACCGCAGCGCCTAGGTCCCCCATGGTGAACCCTCGTGGGTCCTTCTCCAGGTCATGCATGACCTGGGCAATCGCCTTAACCCTTTGCTGACAATGCAGCACTGGGTTGGTGACAGTAGTGGTAGGCGAGTGCACGCGTGTAGCGCGAGCGGCAGGCGTCGGGCCAGAAGGCCTACGACGGATATCCGCCAGAGTCCGCCCGACTGACCCGGCGAAGAGGCTGCGAGCGGCCTCACGCCGCTAGTGCTCTCCGCTTAGGTCCGTGCGTGGCTGGTGCAGGGTTGCTCCACCTGACACCGCAAAGACATGACGTGAAGCAGGTCCCGCGAAGGAGACATGTCGGTGTCACCCATGGAGGCGGTGCCATCGGCACCCTCGACTACCACGGGCACACGTCGGTCCGCTGCTGGCCCTGACGGGCCGGGGCGCCAGTTGCGCGCGCAGGACTGGTCCTCCTTCTCGGACGCGACTGCGAATGTGCGCAGCTCGTCGGCTATGACCGTGGCAAGGTTTCCAGCCCTCCATGAGGGTTTCACTGACGTGAGTCAGCGAAGTGCCGGCTTGGCCGGGCAAAGCTGGGGAGCGAACAGCTACTCCCGAGGTGAGTGTTGCTTTCACCTCCATCTCGTCACCGAAGCTTCGCGAGATACCACTGCCACTCCACGCACGACTCGTCAACGTCGTTGAGATCGTCGCGATCGTCGTAGTTGAGGTCCATAGTATCAATGTCATCGTATGACAACAAGGCCATCCTCGACTCGATCGAGGGGAGAAGACCGCAGTCGGGCCCTACGGACGGTGGGCGCCAGCTGTCGGCGACCAGGAGGCGAACCTCCGCGGGCCGATGAGCAAGGGAAAGGTGGGTGCGAGGTCCGGCAGCCCCGCTTCGACCGGCCCGCCTCCCCGCCGGACGCGCCGGCGAAAGGACTTAGTCCCGACGCGGTCGGACGCGTCGAGACCGGGGAGTGTGATGATGATGACACGAGTGTTTTTATCCTGATTCTGGCCTCCACTGTCGGATAACAGCTCTATGTCCAGTCTTCGTTTAAAGCCAAGCTCAAACGAGTACAAGGGGGTGAAGTCCGGGCTTTGGGAAGCCCGGGCCTCGAGTACAATGAGTGCTTAAGGCACTGTGTGTGTGTTCCTACAGTTACCTGGACGCGGAGAACTACCGCAGGGAACTAGAGCTCCTACGAGAGTGCAAGTACTCATGTTCTTCAGTGGCTATCTTCCGAGTGTGTTGCGTGGATCCAGAAGCGGGTGAATGTTGTTGTGGCCTGTATGCCCCTTTTATAGACGGCTTTCGGCCACTGTAGCTTGCGCTGGTCCGTTGAATAGTCGTTCCCTTTTTGCCATGCCGGGGCTCACAAAATCTACCGGGTAATCGAGTATATCTCCCGATCGCTGCGCCGGACCGTTACCGGTTAGCACGTGTCTTTGCCCATGTGGGCGGTTGACGGAACCTACCGCCAACCCGCCAAGAGTTTTGCCAGCGCCCTCGATGACAAGACGCGCATTTAATTCTTGATGACCTTGGGGACCCGGCGATCTGTCTGCGCAGACGGCATGATCTGCCTCGGGTCCTGAGCCCTGTGTTTCGGAAGCCCGAGGGAAGTGAGAGGCTTAATTCTCCGAGATGGGGAAGCTCGGGCGCGAGCCTGCCAAGCTCGAGCGCAAGCTTGCCAAGCCCGGGCTTACTTCCTGTGGGGCCGAGGGTAAGTCAGTGGGCCGTATTTCCATGGGCCACGTACTTTCCCCAACAGGTTATGTTATGTTATGTTAACCATTATGAATCGGTTGTAAACGCCACTTTTGCAATCATGGGATGTTGTGTTTTGATGATAGGTCTCATATGACTTCAGTTGGCATAGCTTGGGTACATCCAATTTTGCAATCTTCTTTTAGAAATTGTGGATCTTTGGACATTTAGGGTTTACCGGACTTTGAAAAAAAAAACATGTTTTGTTTGTATTGGCAACTAAGGTAGGTGGACTCTGCCTTCAAAATGTACGGTCATAACAAACAATAGTGAGGATATGCACTTAAAAATTATGTCTTCTTGGTGTGTCTATGTGTGTAGGAGTGATAAAATGTTTGCATGTCTATTGTCATCGGCCAGTGATATGCCCCGGCAATGACGTATCACAACCGGTTAGGTCGTAGCACCGGCAGTTAGACTTGATCATGGGCAGCCCGGCCAGGTGACCCGGCCCGATTTTTTTCGGCCAGGCCGGGCCGGGCTTGTCCGTCGGGCCGAAAACCAAGCCGTCGGGCCGGGCTCAGGCTTGCAGAAAACAAAAACCCAGTGCAAAATCGGGCTTCGGGCGGGCTTTAGCCAGGCTTTCGGGCTTCGGGCCGGGCTCAGGCTCGGGTCAAGGTGGGCCGGGCTTTTCCAAGCCCGGCCCGGCCCGGAGCATGATCAGATCTACCGGCAGTGATATGAGGCTTATCACTACCGATTGGGAACTAGAATTAGCAGTGATGTACCATTGCCGGCTGGCCGCTAGAACCGGCGGTGATAAGCCTAATTACTGCCGGTTCTTAGTCGGCAGTGATAATTTATCTCTGCTGTTTCTGAGTGAACCGGCAGTGAAGAGCTGGCACGGAAGGAGGTTTTTTGTGGTAGTGCCACTGCATCTGTGTTCAATATGCAGTACTGCTTGTACCATGCGCCGTTATTAAGTACGTATATGCAGTCGGCATGACCCTTACCACAGTAAGTTCTACTAGATTAAGACTACCTCCAATAGTTTCCCTTCGCGGGAGGGATTTCCGTTGTGAAGAGAATCCCGTTCTTTTTGTGGCTCTCACATATTCCCTTCACCGTTCTCTTTCGGAAGGGATTCTCTTTTTCATTCACTTCAGGAAGGGATTCTATCTCTTTTTCTTATATCATTACATTTGAAGGGATGTGTTGGAGATGGTGAGAAATGAAGGAAAAAAATATGAGAAGAGAATGAGGGAAGGAAAGGAAATAAAGGGAAAATGGTTGGTGATAGTGTAAGGATGTACTTGGTTTCCAATCTTATATATATACATTACGGCGTTCGTCGTCATGACTCGTCTGGCATGGAGGAGAGATCTTGCGAATCGCTCTGCATGCATATATAAGTGCGGCGCGGAACGTACCACAACCTGGGGTGGTGTGTACACTAATGAAAATTATCAAAGCAGCAGCTGGCCGTTGGCCAGCCTGGATTCCTGAACGATTTCAGTGAGATGATCAATTTCACAGCTCTTGAGGACCGGTCGATGCGGTGCTTCTTTTGAACTTATCTTATCTACTTATTTACTGTAGCACGCCACTTCGTAAATTTTTTGAGGTAGCCTCGAGAGCCGGTTGGCCTTCAATTTTGGGATTTAGAGAGTTTATAGACATACCTACGAGATAAAAAAAACGACTCAAAAAGTGATAAAAAAGTGAGATAAGTCAAATAAGACATGAGATAAGTAAGATAAGTCTTATATCTCGTGTCTTATTTGACTTATCTCACTTTTTTTATTACTTTTTGAATCGGTTTTTTTTTATTAAGTAGGCGTGTCTATAAGTTCTCTAGATCCCAAAATTAAAGGCCAACCGGCTCTGGAGGCTACCTCAAAAAAATCTCGAAGTAACGTGCTACAGTAAATAAGTAGATAAGATAAGCTCAAAAGAAGGGACCCTATATCATGTGAGATGGGATCGAATCATATGTACTCCATTCCTCTACAAGATTCATATCGGCATGCATGCATATGCATTCTTCATACGCTTTGGTGAATGAAGCTTTGGCATATATTGTCGGGATGGCCGGCTAGCTTTAGAGTGGGTTCTTTTAAGTCCACTTATTCTTGTAGCACATCACTTGAGAATTTTTGAGATAGCCTCGAGAGCAGTTGGCCTTCAATTTTGGGATTTAGAGAGCTTATAGACGCCTACTTAATAAAAAAACCGACTTAAAAAAATAAAAATATGAAATAAGTCAAATAAGACACGAGATAAGACTTATCCTACTTATCTCGTGGTCTTATTTGACTTATCTCATTTTTTTATTATTTTTGAGTCGGTTTTTTTTTATCTCATAGGCGTGTCTATAAGCTCTCTAAATCCCAAAATTGAAGGCCAACCTGCCTCGAGGCTACCTCAAAATTCTCGTGATGTACTACAAGAATAAGAGATAAGATAGTTTCAAAAGAACCCACCTTTAATCTAACGTGAGTACCGGACTTCTTGTGTGAGTGTCGAGCTAGCCCAAAAAAAAACTCTAGTGCAAACTGCTCGTGTTGCTGATTTATTTGGCTCAAAGTGATCCATGCATGCTAACGCGTCAAATTAATGCAAGTGATCAACGTGGGGGTGAAGACCTGGTCAGCGAGCACACGGGCTTGCTAGTAATCAGCGTTTAATCTGCACCGCGTAATTTCCACGATGTCCGGCCTCCTCGTCTTGTACTATGTTGGAGCACAGTAATCCATGCATCGATCCCTAGGGCTCTGGCTCGACCTAGGGCCAGTCAGCTATTACAGAAAAATAAAGTACTGCGGCTGTACGCATGCCACCACCAAGAGGGTATTGATTATGGCTGCATATCAACGTGGGGGTGAAGGCCTACGATTAATTCCTGAACGATTTCAGTGAGATGATCAATTTCACAGCTCTTGAGCACCGGTCTATATCATGTGAGATAGAATCGAAGCATATGTACTCCATTCCTCTACAAGATTCATATCGGCATGCATGCATATGCATTCTTCAAACGCTTTGGTGAATGAAGCTTTGGCATATATTGTCGGGATGGCCGGCTAGCTTTAATCTAACGTGAGTACCGGACTTCTTGTGTGAGTGCCGAGCTAGCCCAAAAAGAAAAAAAAATCTAGTGCAAACTAGCTCGTGTTGCTGATTTATTTGGCTCAAAGTGATCCATGCATGCTAACGCCTCAAATTAATGCAAGTGATCAATGTGGGGGTGAAGATCTGGTCACCGAGCACACGGGCTTGCTAGTATAATCAGCGTTTATAATCTGCACCGCGCGTAATTTCCACGATGTCGATCCGGCCTGCTCGTCTTGTACTAATGTTGGATCCCTAGGGCTCTGGCTCGACCCAGGGCCGGTCAGCTATCACAGAAAAATAAAGTCCGTGATGTCAATTGCTGGCTTCCTGCGACTGCGCGGCTGTAAGCATGTGCCACCACCGAGAGGGTATTGATTATTTGCTGAATCTAAACATTGTCTGATTATCGGCTTCAAAAAGCCGAAACAAATAATTAAATCTTAATTTAGGGAGTGTTCTTTTGAGCTTATCTAAAAGTGTAATCTAACTTATCTCGTAACTTCGAGAATTTCCCGATGTGGACTCGAAAATCGGATGGCCTTGATTTTTAGGATTCAGTGCTTTTAGACACGCCTCACGAGATAAAAAACAGATTCAAAAGTAATAAAAAGTCGATAAGTCAATATTAGTCAAATAAGTCACAAAATAAGTCAGATAAGACGTGGCTAATATTGCCTTATGGTTTTATTGTCATTGGCTAATATATAATATTAATATGAATGGACATTTGATTATACGCGTGTCGTTAAATATGATAAATTCATCTAATTGGTAGTAAACTATCTTTCCAAATTTCTCTATAACGTATTTAACATTTTTATCTACATATGAAATTGTACCTTTTGTTTGTATGTGTATTATCTGTTTAGTTATCAACGACATATTCAAATTCGATCCAACTCCGTCCCGCATATATGTACCGACTACCCGATCAATTACTATACTACAAGCAAAAATATATATTGCTATAAAGGCACAGCAATACTGTGTGTGTATATATATAGAGAGCAATGCTATCGTCATCATGGCTAACGGATCGCTCGAACCATCCATCTTCTTTGTCTCGTTGAAATGTAGCTATAGAACAAATTTCGTAATTTTTAGATCTTTTACTATTTATTTCATATTTTTGAAAATCAGTCTTTCTGTACGCTCCAGAACTAATTAGATGTTGCAGGCAACGGTACGGCGCCCTGTAGTCTTCCCTCTGCCGTGGTTCAAAAGGAAGACGAGGTAGTGTAGCTGTATTCAAAAGTTCGCTGCAACTTCATATTGCTCGCTCAGTGTCGACTGTTCCATGTCGTGAGTCTGGTAACAAAGATTAATTTCCAGGCAGCTACTCTCCACTGACCATTGCTAGCGTAGATTTCAGCGCAATCCCTAACGTTTCCCGCAGAGGCAGGAGCAGCACGAGGTGCAGCAGGCACTTGCGGTGGCACTTGAGGTAACAAATCTTGTGGAAGATGCGAGCCGTCGGGTGGCACGAGGTGCAGCAGGCACTTGCGGTGGAGGCGGCGGCCGCGGTGAGGCAGGGCATGGGCCTGGCGCGGCGGCATGGCCACGCCAAGGTGACCCTGCTCCACGTCGCCAGCGCAATGCTCTCCGCTGGCCCTGACCTCCTCCACGCCGCATGCATCCAGTCACGCTCCCACCCGCTCCAGTGCGAGGCGCTGAAGCTCTTCTTCGATGTCGCGCTCGACCACCTTCCGGCTGCCGGCGTGTCCTGCGGCGGCACCGTGAACGAACTGGCAGTTTCGAACGCGCTCGCCGCCGCGGTCAGGCGCGCAAAGCGCCGTAGCTCTATGGGGCAAGTCGACGTCAAGGTCGGGCTCGAACAGCTCGTCGTCTCCATCCTCGACGATCCGGGAGTCTGCCGCCCCATGCATGAGGCCGGCTTCGAGCTGCCAGGTCAAGTCTGACGTCGAGAAGGCAGCCTCATTGGATCACCCTCACCCATGCACAATAGTCGGAAGCAAAAACTTTGGCCATATGGTGAAGCTCAAAGTGTCCACAGCCGCCGCCGCCGCCGCCGACGACGACGACATGCGCGTGCTAGATTGGAAAGCGAGCGGGACGAAGCGGTGCATGGTGAACGACGGCGAGAGCGCGGAGGGAGCGGTGAGGGCGGTAAAGAACAATAAAGTGAGAACAGAGCTGCACATGCCGGACAATGGCGTCGCATCGAGCCGCTACTGCTATGACAGGTATATTACTTTCCATATAGAGCATACTCCTAGATTGTCGCCGGAAATCTTAAAGGCGGGCGCCACACGTCGGACGTCGATGGAGGGACTCCATCGGACGCATGACGTCATGGTGATACCATCATTGGAACTTAAAAAAAATAACTACTGAAACTTGAAAAATATACTAATGAAATTTGGCTACAAATACTGATGAAACTTAAAGAAATATTAATGAAACTTAGCTACAATACTAATGAACTTGGGAAAATAGCTACTAAAATTTAAAAAATGTACTAATAAAACTTAGCTATAATACTAATGAAACTTCTAGAAGACCAATAAAACTTAGAGAAATTACTGATAGAACTTAAAGAAATACAATGAAACTTGGCTAAATAGTGTTGAAACTTAAAGAAATTCATATGAAACTACAAGAAATAACAATAAAACTTGGCTTATATACTGATAAAACTTGAAAAGTGCCAGTGAAACTTGGCCAACTACTGATGAAACCTCATGTTTTACTGTTATTCAAAAATCACCCGATGCAAAATAAGAATGTTTCACTAGAACAAAAGCACAGTTTCACCAGCAAAACCCCAAGTTTCATACGTACATGTCTCATATTTCGTGGCAAAAATGGGGGTACACCTCCTCCTAGCCTTCTTCTTCTCTAGATCCGGCGAGCCCCCACACCGTGCTCGCCTGATCCGGCCACCACTCGCTCGTCGTGCTTGCTAGAAAAAAGAGAGGTAGAGAGAGATGAGATAAGGAATACAAAGAGGAGAGATAAGGAAAGTGAATACACTAGAGGGGAGATGTACGGCTGCGGTGGCGAGCGGTGGCGGCCATGGCAGGCCAATGACGCAAAGAAGAACCGACAAGCACTAAGAGTAATCTACATGGGTGACCAATTTTCAATACTTCGTATTGAAAACTAATTACCCTAAAGTTACAAAACCTCAGAATTGATACAATAATAACTTTATTACATTAGAGTTTTTACAATACCAAAACTAAGTAATTTACGCTTTTATTTCTCCTATATTACATCTTGTTTGAGTGTACAGAAAACTTAATATTCTTGACCGAAGAGATCCATTTCTTCTTGAGAAAATTCAATATCTGCGGCAGAAGAAGGATCTGTTCATTTTAAATGAACAGCTTCCAAATAATGGGTAAGTATAATAATTATACCAAAGAGGTTTCTTGAGAAAATAATATTATTATTATATGAAAACAATATTCAAGAATAGTTAAGGCTTTATGGTGATTATGCAATTTTGAACTTTTAAAAATCTTATTATATTTCTAAAACAATTTTTATAGTAATACAAATTCTATCAACTTTCTCCATCCTTATTCATTTGCAATCCAGCAATATTTTCATAGGATAAATTCATGGATTTTGGTAAATAAGAGAGGCATCACCCAATTGACACAACTTCATATACCCGAAGTAGGGTCCATCAATGAATTTGTTATTAGCTCTGTAGAACCTACCCAGCTTTACCCATATAGTGGCCTACTACATGGATGGGAGAAAATTTGTGTCATTCTTATTTATTAAGCCCAAGTTTTTATAGAAGCAAACGATATCTAGATATTCTCTTACCACAGAGCAAATATCTAGTGCCCTTGAATGTCAATCAAACTCTTGATCCTCTAACCCAAGACGGCAAAACACTGTTTCCAAATCTGCTTCTATAGTTTATAGAGTAACGATTCCAGGGAGTTCACACTCTCTCCACCTGGTGTTATTGAGCTGGTACTTCTATGTACCGACGGGCCCAAATAGCAAAACACTATTTCCGAATTACTCTATATAAATTCAATCAACCTTCCAGACTATAGCTTTTCCACAACAAATAAGTTATCTTATTCTAACTTATTTGTACAAACCAATTCTTCATCTTTTTATGAGATAATCAAATTTTAATATTTTTGTCTATTCTAGGGTTTTATCAGAGGTTGAATATTTTTAGGTTGCTTTTAAGGTAATTGGGGCTTGGATAAAAATTACACTTGATATGTATAAATAAGTATCTAGAAAGTATATGCAATAAATAATAAGTAAAAGAAATTCAGGTATTTCAAAATGCATCAAGGATAAGGAAACCTGCCTTCTTCGGTTGTTGGTTCAAACTCAAAAGATTCTTCCAGAAAATCCGACTGAGAGTTCTCGGGAAGTCCTAGGTCGTTTTCTATAAAAGTAAAAACATAACAAAGATTTAAAAAGGTATAAAAATTTAAATAGAAATATGCACATGATTTTTAGGTTGATAGAATAATGGTGATTTTTATGATTTTATGGTTTAAAATTATTTTCTTTAAAAATAGGGTATTAGGAAAAACAAATTTGGCAGAGTTTCAGAAATTTCTTTGGATAGCAAGAAAATTTGATATTTATTTTGTGTTTATTTTATTTTAAAAATTGGATCAATTGAACTCTAGAGATCGGGGTCGACAACATTTCTCGTGTTGGAGTTTCGAGATAGAGCCAATAGAGGGTAAAAAGAGGATTTTTCAAAAGTTATTCTTTTTACCACTTAAAAATATTTAAGGAAATTAAAAGAAAAGGATTTTGAAATTTTATTAATTATTTTATTAAAAAAATGTCAGATTTAATAATTTAAATAAATTAGTTATATTATTTTATATTTTTGAAAATTTTAGCAGAATTTTAGGAGGTATTTTGATGTGTAAATAAAATCAAAAGAGTATTCTGGAAAAAGAAAAAGAAAAGGGAATAAAAGGAATAGCATTGGGTTTAGTTGGGCTGAGGTGGACTCGGTCCAGCCGTGCGCGGGGCGGCCTGACAGGTGGTCCCGCGTGCAGTGAGTGAGGGAGTGAGGGAAATGGGGAGCTCGTCGGGGTGGCTTGCCGGCGGCGAGCGGCGGCCGGAGAAGGGTGGCCGAGGGTCGGGGGAGTGAGAGGGAGTCATGGGCTACCTCTAGGTGGTTTTGGTTGGGGCCGAGATGGACGGAGAATGGTGGGCGGCGTGACAAGGCGGCGGTGAAGTTTCGGGCTCTGGCGATGTATTGGAGTGGAGAGGGGGTGGAGAGGTTTGCTTGAGCCATGACGAGGCCGGGGGTGGCCTTTTATAGGCGAATGGTGGCTTGACGGCTACGAAATTGCAAGGGTGGCGCTGGCGGCGCTGGCGGTGTGTTGGGGAGCGATTCGTCGAGCTCAGCTGCCGGAGGAAGTCGCCGATGTGGGGGATAACGTTCGTGGTGTCGAGAGGAGTCCGGAGAGGTCGATTTCAGGGGCGGCGGCGAGCTCCAACGGCTATCCTTGGCGTTTCCGGTGGAAACAGCAGTGGAAGTGGCGGCGCCGGGCCTGGAGAAAACGGTCCCATGGGCTGGGGTCAGGGGAGGCGACGTGGACACATCTGGTCCATTGGATCAGGTTTGGGTGGATGGGATTAAATCCTTGAAGCGGTATGGCTATCGGCCGTTAAATCAAGATGAATTGATCTTGGCCGTTCACGGTCACTTAAGACGTTGGTAGGCCGGTTCGGGCCAAAATAGTAACGGGCCTTGGGCCCAAGTGGAGCTTCGGCTGAGAATGGAAGGCGTATTCCCAAAGGGAAAAGCGCACTTCTAATTTTCCAGAAAAGGAAAGGGTTTTAGAAATTTGTAGAAAATTATAGGAGTGTCAAAAAATTATGAAATAAATTTCTAAATTCTTAGAAAAATAAGGAGAATCTAAATATGAAATTTAAACTATCATTTCATAGGATTTTGTACCTTAGAAAATTAAAATAAGCTTCTTTCTTTTTAGGAGAAAATTAATAAAATTGCTTAAACCTTTAGAATTGGTTTTAAAGAGTTTTAAAAGGGAATTAAATATCATGATTGAATATTTTGCGAAAATTTTTTATGCAAAAACGAAAAATTTTGGTTATGTTACAGGCGGCTGCCCCATGCCGGCTGCGGCGACCAGCGATGGCCGTGGCTCCACGAGCTCGTGGCTCTAACGGACGCGAACTCGCGAAGTAAATAAAGCTGCAAGCGTGTGGTGTCCGCGTCCTAGCACTTGCACGCTGGTTTTTTTGGCTGGCGTCCGATCATGGAGAGTTTCCCAATCTTGAAACTGACTATTATTACATGTATATTCATTGTACTAATGTTGCTGGATTTTTTATTACAAAATAATTTCGTAATATTTGTATGTCATATATTTTGTCTCCAAAAAACATCTCGATTTTTTCTGGTAGTGATCTGCTATTCCTCGATCCCCATTTCGAGACAGTCAATAATTCATATTAATCAGTCCATCTCATGCTAGCTATACGGCCCTCCATTAATATAGAACAGTTAATTGTAGCTTATAACTTAAAGCATTGATGGCTAATATCAAGGTCTAATTAACCTAAGTTTACCTAATACTAACGCCGATCACAAATTAATAAATGTCATTTTAGACAACTACATGGCTAGCTAATATTAGTCTTCGACCACTACATATGCAATTAATTTACTTCTATAAACCGATAAAACTATACTAGTACAGAAGCACTTTATGAGGGAGCTAGTAGAACAAGGCATTACTTATTACCTGTAAAGAACATGTCCACTTTTGGACTACTTTATACCCTACCACATGGCTTGTCACTTGGCCCAGACAATGAAGATAAAAGATGAAACAAAAAGTCAAAATGCTCCGTTGCCACATGTACTCTCGTATATATCAGTGTAAGACAAAATCTACTGATTATCTTGGGCACTTGGCATCAATTTATAAATTACTATGAGCTTCTAAGATAATTGCATTAGGTATATATCTTTAATTAAACTTCAGTGCATTAATCCCTAGAATATTCATAGTATGAAGAGGTTTGAACCGTCTTAAAACATGAATTGAGAGAGAGAGAAATGATATATCGTCCATTTTTGTTATTAAATAGGGTATCTTTGTATCTAATTATATATGTCAATTCCGTCGTCCTATATTTTAGAATGCATGCTTGGGAAAATTAATTAACATCTGTAATTTTTTTCACAAGAAAATGTTGTACGATTAATGTCTACTAGGTCCTCGATGACCAATTCCAAGCTCCCCTTGAGTATAGATAGTATGGTTAAAAATTAGGAAAAAGTCTTATTTGCTCCCTAAAGTATTAGGTTCGTCAAGTCTACCCTTTGAGCTAAATAACTAGGTATTCTGCCTCAAACTGTGGAAATAACCTATTTTTTAAAAACATGTGAAAATAACCTATCAAAGTGACTTTGGTAGTGGTTTTGCCACCATGGCCACGGCGTGGCTATGCCGTGGCAATCGCCCACATGTGAGTGTTTTTTTCACACCCATGCATCTTCATCTTCTCCTCTCTCTCTCTCTCTCTCTCTCTCTCTCTCTCTCTCTCTCTCTTTCCCCTCCTCCACTCTCTCATTCCTATCTGTAGTCGGCCTGCAAGGTGCCACCGTGTCTGCACTACCATGTTTGTTTAGCAGCCTGTCACCCTATGTCCATCCTCGAGTCCGTTTGTATTACTAACCTCCTCCTCTCTCACCTGCCACTGACCTCCTCTACCTCTATCATGTGCTCAATGGTGCAGCCAGCGATCCTCCTCCTCCCTTATGTGCTGCTGGCCTCCTCCATGATCTCTTATGGTCAAGAACATGTGAGGAGGAGATTAACGGTCTTGGGAATGGTCAACGGTATGTGTGTGGGGGGGAGGGGAGAGGAGGGGAGGGAGTAGGCCTCCAACTGTCCGGCGTGACGAGCTCGAGGACGGATGAGCGTGGCGGGCTTTGGGATGGCCAATTGCGTGTGAGGGAGGAGATGGCCGACGAAGGGTCAACACGGTGGTGCCCTACATGTTGGCTAGAGAGAGAGAGAAAGAGGTCAAAAATGGATGAGGGATAAGTCACTAGCAGCTTACATGTGGGTCTCTGCCACATCACAACCACATAGTAGCCGCAATGGCAAAGCCACTGCAAAACCACTTTAGGGGGTTTTTTTTTGTACAGTTTCGTATAGTTTGGGGAGAATTTTTTGTTTTCTTAGTTTAGGGGTCGACTAGACAAAGCATATTACTTGTGGGTGCAATTTTGACCTTTTTTCTTAAAAAATTATTGTTGGGGAAAATATGTGGCTCATGGAGTTTCGGCCCACTTACTTACCCGCGGCCCCACAGGAGGTAAGCTCGGGACCAGTAAGCCCGCGTCCGAGCTAAGTAAGCTCGAGCCCGGGCTTCCCCACCTCGGAAGCTCGGGCCTCTTGCTTCCTCCGAGCTTCGAGGTGAAGGCGACAGACCCGAGCAAATCATCACGCGCCACGGACGGATACGCCGGGTCCCCGAGTCATCAAGAATTAAATGCGCCTTTTGCATCGAGGAGCGTCTCGCGCGGCTTCGACGGTAGGCGGCGGTCCGTCAACCGCCCGCATGGGCAAAGACGCGTGCTGACCGATAGCGGTCCCAAGACGGTGATCAAGATTGCACTCGATTGTCGGTGGATTGATGCGCTACCGGCATGGGAAAAAGATAACGACTAATTCAACGGACCAGCGCAACCTACAGTGGCCAGAGGGCGCCTATAAAAGGGGCGCACAGGCCACAACAACGAGGGCTTCACGTCGACACACAACTCACTTGGAGAATAGCTACGGTAGAACAGGAGCACTTGCACCCTCGTAGGAGCTCTAATTCCTGGCGGTAGTTCTCCGCATCCAGGTAACCGTAGGAGCACACACACGCAGTGCCTTGAGCACTTACCGTACTCGAAGCCCGGGCTTCCCAAGGCCCGGACTTCACCCCCTTGTACTCGTTTAAGCTCGGCATTAAACGAAGACTGGACGTAGGGCTGTTATCCCGCAGTGGAGGCCTGAACCAGGATAAAACACTCGTGTCATCGTTCCCATCCATCCGGTCTTGACGCGCCAGCCGCGTCGGGACCAAGGTCTTTTCCTTCGGCAGCGTCCGGCCAGGCGGCCGGGCCTCGGTCCGGGGACAGGGCCGCTTTCGGGCCTCGCACCCCTTTTCCTTGCTTATTGGCGCTGCGGGGGCTCGCCTCCCAGTCGCCGACAGCTGGCGCCCACCGTGGGGCCCGATTTCGGTCCTCTCCCCTCGATCGAGTCGAGGATGGCCTTGTTGTCTTACGACGACATTGATACTGTGGACCTCAACTTCGACGATTGCGACGATCTCGACGACGTCGACGAGTCGTATGAGGAATGGCAGGCTGGTATCCTCGCCGGAGCTTAGTCCGACGAGATAGAGGTGGAGGCAACGCCCGCCTCAGGAGTAGCTGTCCGCTCCCCAGCTTTGCTCGGCACTTCGCTGACTCACGTCAGCGAAACCCTCATGGAGGGGTTGGAGGCACCGCCACGATGCCATATCCGGCGGACACAGCGCATTCATGCCACGCCCGAAGAGGAGGACGATCTGTGCACGCGAATCGGGCGCGCCCGTCGAGACCGGCAGCGGACGAGCGTGAGCCCATGGCGGTTGAGGGTGCCGAGGGCACCGCCTCCGTGGGTGACACCGACATGTCCCTTCGCGAGCTCGCTCATGTCATGTCTTTGCGGCGTCGGCGGCGACCCGACTAGCCACGCGTCTTGACCAGCGAAAAGCACCGGCGCGTGAGGCCTCGAAGCCTCTTTCTTTGGGTCGGTTAGGCAAACCTGGCGGATATCCGTCGCGAGCCTATTGGTCCGACGCCGCCACGCCGCTACACGCCAGATTCGCCACCACTACCGTCACCAACCCGTCTTTGTCGCGGTCAACGAAGGTTAAGGCGATGCCAGTCATCGTGACTGGAGAAGGACCCGCGAGGGTTCACCATAGCGATCTAGGCGCGCGGTTCTTGGACGGCCTAGAGGAGCTCGGCTGGGATCTCGGCGAGCACCTCGAACCTAATCGCACACCGCTGGCTCGAGGCGGCGCGCGAGAGCGTTCGATCGCGCGGCAGGCGTCCACGTCCACAGTGGACGGCGCTCGTCAGCGCACACCGGGCGGAGTTTTTTCCCGCCTCGGGCCGCTTCCAAGCGGGAGAGCTCCCGCTGGGAATAACGGGGCCGCCCGGATGCCGGGCTTTCTCCGAAGCTTCTGCGAGGCCCCAGCCCCGCAAGTTTAAGCCCGGAGCATTGAGAAGTTCGGCGGAGCAAGAATCGGCGAATATCTCGCCGTGTATACTACCGCCATCCCGCCGCAGCGATAATGAGGCCGTAATGGTCAACTACTTCCCTACCGTCTTGGAGGGAATGGCGGAACTGGTTGTTCAACCAGCCGGGGGTTCGATCTGTATGAAACAAACCGCAGGAGGCGCCCGGACAAACTTCGAGTGGTCTGCTGGCTACTGGGAAGCCCCAGACCTCAAGCTTGTGGTCCAAAGGGCGGAGAGGGCTGCAGACTATGTCCGCAGGTTCGTCTGAGCGCAACACCATTCCGTCAATCTCCGACGAGGCCATCGTTGAGGCCTTCAAGGAGGGAGTGCGGAACACCCGTTTCACCGAGGACCTTGAGCTCCATCCGGTCCACACCGCAGCCGATTTATTTCGTGCTGCGGAAGGATACATCCACGCCTTCGAGGCGGTGGAGCGCAAGAGAGGGAGAACGGAGGAGAAGGCGGCGGCCCGGACTGGCATCGATGCCAAGAAGGACGACGCCGAGAAGAAGAAGAAGAAGAAGAAGGAGCCCGCCGCCCCCGCCTACGTCGCAGCGGTAGAGCCCGAGAGGCCCGCTCCTCCTGAGCGGCCGCCTCCGCGGCCAGCCCGACCGGCGGGTGGCGGGAACGGCCGGGACGCGGCCCAGGGGCAGGGGCGAGCTCCCCAGCCTCGACCTCGACCGGCCCAGGGGGCTAACCCTCCGAACAACCACTACTGCCTCCTCCATCGGTAGTACGGCCATGACCTGCGTAACTGCAGGACGTGGGCCGCGCGGTTGGAGGACTTCTACGCCGGGCGCGGGCCCATGCCCGAGCTCCCCGATCATGGGGTGCCGAACGACCGGGCACCTCAGGGCGCCCATGGCGACGCCTTCCAGGAGGCTTGCGCACACGTCGCCGTGATCTTCGGCGGCGCTTCTGCCTATAGCTCGTAACGCGAGCTTAAGGCCGCTGCCCGGGAGGTTTACCACCTCGAGAAAGGTAAGCCCGAGGACGCACCCCTGCGGTGGTCCCACCAGTCAATCACTTTCTCTGGGGATGATTGTCCTCCCGGAATGACCAGGCCCCAGCGTCTACCGCTGGTGCTCTGTCCCACCATCAGCAACACGCGGGTCGATCGCGTGTTGGTAGATGGCGGAGCTCCTCGACATCGCCTTTGCTCAAGTTCTTGAGCGGATCACGAGTCCGTGGTCCAAGATCAAGGACATAGCCATCCCTTTCCACGGCATTGTCCCTGGGTCGTCCCTACAGCCGATCGGGCAAATCGTGCTGCCTGTGACGTTTGGGACCCCCCAGAACTTCCGGACGGAATACGTCACCTTCGAGGTGGTGGACTCCGAGCTCCCATACAACGCCATCCTCGGACGCCCCGCGCTGTCCAAGTTCATGGCGGCTACCCACCATGGCTACCACTGCCTGAAGATGCCGGCCCCTCGTGGGGTCATCACGATCAAGGGCATTCACAAGGCCGCAATGGCCTGCGACGAGAGCGCCTTGGCCATGGTCGGACAGCTTCCCGAGCGTGGCCCGGCCAAGGCCGAGCGGCCACCCGTCCGCCCCAAGGTGGCCCTGCAGCCTCAGGAGCCCACCAAGGCAGTCCCCCTCTCCGAGGACGACCCAGCCAAGATCGTCCACGTAGGGGTCAACCTCGAGTCCAAATAGGAACTCGAGCTCGTCACCTTCCTCCGGGCTAACGCAGACGTGTTCGCGTGGGAACCGTCCAACATGCCCGGAGTCCCAAGGGAGGTCATCGAGCACAGGCTAGGCTGCTCACCGACAAAAAGCTGTCGAGCAGGGCCTTCGTCGTTCCCAAAATGGAAGGCCGACATCATCCAAGAGCAACTTAGCAAGCTCCTCCAAGCCGGATTCATCCGAGAAGTCGAGCATTCCGACTGGCTAGCTAATCTGGTCGTCGTCAAGAAGAAGGGCGGGAAATGGCGAATGTGCGTCGACCATCGCGACCTCAACGCCGCCTGCCCCAAGGACAATTTCCCCCTGCCGCGCATAGACCAACTGGTCGACGCAACGGCGGACTCGGCGCTCATGAGCTTCACGGGCGCCTACTCGGCTATCACCGGATCGCGCGAGCACGGAAGACGAAGAGAAGATCGCCGTAACACCTTTTGGTACCTACGCTACGACCATGTCTTTCGGTCAAGAACGCGGGGCCACGTTCAAATGACTAATGCGAAGACGGTCCACGATCGATAGGGCGCAGCGTAGAGGTCTATGTAGACGATGTTGTTGTAAAAAGCAAAGTCCCACGGGACCATGTGACCGATCTTCAGGAAACTTTTGCTAATCTTAGAAAGCATCGAGTTAAGCTGAATCCTGAAAAATGTGTCTTTGGTGTCCGATCTGGGATGTTGCTTGGCTATGTGATAGGAAAGGCAAGTATCGGGGCAAACCCCGAGAAAATCGAGGCCATCGAGAATATGAGGTCGCCAACCTGCACCAAGGAGGTGCAAGCCCTCACCGGGCGGATGGCGGCTCTCAGCAGATTCATATCTCGTCTCGACGAGCGCGGTGCACCTTTTTGTAAGATCCTGCGTAAGCACGATGGTTTCGAATGGACGGAAGAAGCCGAGGCTGCTTTTAGCGAGTTAAAGCGTTACCTGTCCACGTCTCCCGTCTTAGCCACGCCAAAGCTCGGGGAAGCTCTACTCCTCTATTTGGCGGTTGCCCCGCAGGCTGTAAGTGTTGTACTAGCAGTCGAACGCGAAGGCAAGCAACAACCCGTCTACTACGTAAGTGAGGTACTTCACGGGCCTAAGGAGCGGTACCACGAGGTTGAAGCTCTTATGCGCCTTTGCTTATGGCCTCGCGAAAGTTCGTCACTATTTCCAAGCCCATCCATTCTTGTCCGACGAGTTTCCCGTTAAAGGACATCATTCGGAACCCAGACGCGAACGGGAGGGTCGCAAAGTGGGCAGTCGAGCTTGGTGAATTTGACATCAAGTTCGTACCCCAAACAGCGATCAAATCCCAAATCGTGGCCGACTTCTTGGCTGAGTGGACCGGCCCGGCCAACCCCTCGGAAGGCTCGCCCAAACTCGCTAGCCAAGAAGCGCACTGGACCATGTTATTCGATGGGTCGCGCCAATTCGAGCGATCAGGCTGCGGGTTTGTTCTCGTTTTCCCCCAAGGAGAACAAATTCAGCATATAGTACAGCTCCATTTTCCCGCAACGAACAATCTTTGCGGTCTGAAGGCCTCCTAGCCGCCTCGAGCATGCATCTGCGCTTCGGCATTAGCGACTAACGGCGAAAGGGATTGAAGTTGGTCGTCGCCAAGTAAACAAGGATATCGGTGTTCTGACGACTCAATGGCGTGATACTTGGCGAGGTGAGAAAGCCGGAGAAGCACTTCACGAACTTCGGTATGCTCGTCCCCAGATCGCTAATAGCTTTGGCCGATAAGCTCATGGCTTGGCTCCTCACAAGAAACCGCCCGTGGTGCTCATCAAAGACCTACTAAAGCCCTCTATTCCCTCCGGAGAAGAGGCCCCCGAAAAGACGGTTGCCTCGACCCAAACGACCGGTACCGTTTCGTTCCTAGAGCGGCATGACACTGGATAGCGCCATTCGTCCGATTCTTGGCGCATGGGACAACGCCACAGACACACCGAGAAATCCGGCTCCAAAGACAAGCCCGACCTTACCGACACTCGGGGCTTGTTGTAACGAAGGGTTCTAACGGCGTGCTTTGTAAGTCGTGACCGGGAGGAAGGCAAATTCTCCTCCAAGACATCCACGACGGATCTGCGGGGCCCATGCCTCTTCGTAACCCTAGTGGGAAAAACCTTCGCATGGGGTATTCTTGGCCAAGCTGCGTTGACCGACGAAGAGAGCTCGTAAAATGCCGCCTACCGCCAATATCACGCTTGGTATCCCACCACCAAGATATGAGCCGCAGACTATCCCGCTTAATCGGCCATTCTCAACATGGGGATGGACATACTTGGTCCGTTCCCGAGGCTTAAAAGGTCATACACACTGTTAAATCGCCATCGACACTTTCACTAAGTGGATCGAGGCCAACCATGTCGAGCATATTCGCCAGACGGCCAAGAGGTTCCTTAGGAACAATATCGTGACCAGTTCGGCGTCCCAAGTAAGCCGATCGTGACAATGGGACACTGATTCACAAGTGAGCTATTCGGGACTCTGCGAAGAGCTCGGCATGAAGGTCGCCCTAGCCCGGTAGCTCACCCACAAAGTAATGGTGCAGCGAACGCGCGAATGGGCAGATCATGCCAGGTATTAAGCGCCGAGTGTCGACGCTCTCTCCGAAAGCAAAGACACAACTGGGTAGAAGAACTACCCTCCGTGCTTTGGGCAGCCCGAACAACCTCTAATCGGGCTACTGGCGAAACCCCTTTTAGGCTTGTATACGGCTCGGAGGCGGTCCTACCCGCCGAGCTAAGAATTGGTTCAGCTCGTATTGATTTTGCAGGGCAAATCGACAACGACAAGGAGCGATTGCTGGACCTCGACCTATCTCGAGTCTGCCATGAGCAAGCACTCTGCAGTGGCGACATACCAAAGAATCCTGCGGCGGCACGCAGCCAAAAAGTCTGAACCGGACCACGCAAGTGGGCGACCTGGTTCTAAGACGAGTTCAGAACCTGGCTCACGCCAACAAGCTCACCCCAAGATGGGAAGGTCCGTACCGCACGGTATCGGCCGACGCCCGGGGCCAGTGGGGCCGCTATCTTTGGATGGGAGAGTCCTCAACAGCTCCTAGAACATCGCTCAACCGGAGGTTCTCGCTGAGAAAAGGTCGTAAGTCTCCATTCCCCTGTCTTTGTTTCCTTTTGTTCATCCCACTATTCCTAGAGAGCCCCCAAACTAACCCTAGCGACCCAAACTTATGATCGGGCTTGGGAGAAAGCCCGGCCGTTCGAAAGACACATCGGCGGGATAGTGGCTCTGTGAAAGCCAACCCCGGATTCCCTTGCACACGGCAGGTAAGCCGATATCCATCGCACCTCGCAAAATCCCGCAAGGGGACACGCTTCCGACCCTATACCATAAGCCCGATAAAACTGCGCGACAGGCCGGGATACCTCTAGAGTCCAACAATCGCCTCTCGCAAAGGGACAGAGCCAGGACCACAAGCCGTTCAAGAAGCGTCACGGTCTCTAAGCCACGCCCGAGCTTCTCCTCGAAGCTCGGACATGGCTCGAGGACTAAGTCGATTTTTCAAAATTGATCTTCTCTAAGCGCGCCCGAGCTTCTTCTCGAAGCTTCGGACATGGCTCGAGGAGTAAGGTCGATTTTTCAAAATTGATCTTCTCTAAGCCACGCCGAGCTTCTCCTTAGAAGCTCGGACATGGCTCGAGGTCTAGGGTCCATTTTCAAAATTGATCTTCTCTAAGCCACGCCTCGAGCTTGTCCTCGAAGCTCGGACATGGCTCGAGGACTAGGGTCGATTTTTCAAAATTGATCTTCTCTAAGCCACGCCCGAGCTTCTTCTCAGAAGCTCGGACATGGCTCGGGGTCTAGGGTCGATTTTTCAAAAATTGATCTTCTCTAAGCCACGCCCGAGCTTCTCCTCAGAAGCTCGGACATGGCTCGGGGACTAGGGTCGATTTTTCAAAAATTGATCTTCTCTAAGCCACGCCCGAGCTTCTCCTCAGAAACTCGGACATGGCTCGGGGTCTAGGGTCGATTTTTCAAAAATTGATCTTCTCTAAACCACGCCCGAGCTTCTCCTCAGAAGCTCGGACATGGCTCGGGGACTAGGGTCGATTTTTTAAAAATTGATCTTCTCTAAGCCATGCCCGAGCTTCTCCTCAAAAGCTCGGACATGGCTCGGGGACTAGGGTTGATTTTTTCTAAAATTGCGATCTTCTCTAAGCCACGCCCGGGCTTCTCCTCAGAATCTCGGACATGGCTCGGGGGCTGGGGTCGATTTTTTAAGGTCGATTTTTCCTAAGGGTCGATTTCTTAAAAAGTTGATTTTCCAAGATCAGATTCCCAATCAAAAGACTCCCGATCTCCTCTAAGCCACGTCCGAGCTTCTCCTCAGAAGCTCGGACATGGCTCGGGGGCTAGGATCGGTACGACTATACTACGTTTTCAACCCTTTCTTGCCCATACGACTACTAGCGCTTCGTTTGCATGCGAAAAAACAACGAAAACAAAAGAGAAGCGGCGACAACCACCAACAATTTTATTAAGAAAGGGTTCTGGGACGATCCACAAGACGGTTACACTTAGCCCCAGCCAAAGGGTCCGTAAACCCGACAATGACGTCGCCACCTCGGCAGCGCCGGGCAGCCTCGACCAAGGCAGCGGCGGCGGCGCTCGCGAACACGGCACCGACCAGCGCCTCCACAAGCGGATCAAAGGCCCCGCGAAGACGCGGAACGACTTCAACCAGTGCCTCAACCCTGGCGACGTCACGGGCGCGCGCCTCCTCCTCCGCAATCTCGGCCATTGCAAGGTCGAAGTCCGCCCAAAGCTCCGCCAACTCCGGGTCGTAAGCCATGGAAGCAAGAGGGAAAGGTACGGAAGAAAGAAGTCTGGGATAAGAAGTGACCGACGCATTGGTCTCTTTTTATACTCAGGATTCGGGAAGCCGAGGCAATCCCAGGAGTAATGGCGTCGGGAAGCAGTTTCGACGTGGAACCGTTTCCAAGACTGAATGCGAATGTCTCTTGGGACATGGCGCGACAGTCAAAACGACGTTCGGCATCTCGGGGAGAAGGCGGACCAAAGAGGTGACGAAGCAAAGAAGTCAAAACAAATCAACTGCATTGATAAAAGGTATTTACAAAGGCAGGCCGGATTATCACCCAACAAAAAGAAAAAAAAAAAAGGGGGGGCCTACGGCTTAGGCTGGCACCGGAGCTTCCGAAGCTCGGCCAGCAACTCGTCGTTTTGGCCCTGAAGGTCGAGGAGCTCCTTCTCTTTCGTCCGGGAGGTCTGCATTTTGACCCGTAAGGCTTCATTGGCAGCCTCTAGCTCCCGCGGACGCATCTGATGGGTCTTGATGAGACCCTCCGTCACGATTATGGCGATCTTCGTGCAGGAAAGTTCTGCGGCAAGGAGGTCGCGCTCCTCCACCGCGCGAGCAATCTCCGCAACGGCAACGCCTCCATCGACGAGGCGTTCCTCGAACTTCGAGGCGCGCGATCGCGTTCGGCCTTAAGGGCCTCCAGCGATCGGCAAGAAACCTCCTTGGCATCCTCCTGTGCCACGGCTAGGGCCGCCTCAGCCACTGCGGCTCGAGCTTCCCGAGCTATCGCCTGGACCGAGCTCGAACGAGCCTCCTAAAGCTCGGCGCGTGCGGCGTTGGCTTCCTGTCGCCACCACGTGCCTTCCGACCGCAGGGCCTCTCGTTCGGCATCGTGCTTAGCCTCAAACGAGCGAGCCATATCGACAAGTTCGCGGGAGATCTGCACCCGGAAGACAGACTGAGGAAGTGGAGGACCAAAGCAGGGAAAACACAAGACAACAAAAACCAAGCCCGGAGACACTTACCCGCTTGGCGACCGCCACGACAGCGACATCGTACCGAGCATGCGAAATGCCCCGGGGCGAGGAGAGCGCCGCGACCTGGCGACCCGGGCTGTCACCCGAGTTGCTGGGCCCCTCGGCCACCTCTCCTGCAAGCCCGGCCGCCTCCCCAGCAAGCTCGGCCACCTCTCCTACAGGCTCGGCCACCTCTCCTGCAAGCTCGGCCAAGCCTCCCACAGGCTCGGCCACCTCTCCTGCAGGCTCGGCCAAGCTTCCCGCAGGCTCGGCCGCCTTTCCCCTGGGTTCGGCCAAGTCTTCCGCAGGCTCTACCGCTCCTCCCACTAGCACGACCAGGCCTTCCGTCGGCTCAGCGACCTCCCCCACAGGCTCGGCAACATCAACCGCATGAGGACACGGCTCGGGAGGGAAGTCAGTATGCGTCCAGGCATCCATCGGAGGTCCTCTCCCCAGACGGTTCGCCAGCCATTCCTCGAGCGTTTGGCCAAGGACTGGTCGGAGCCGGATGGCCTCTTGGTGACCATGTGGCGATCCCAAGGTGGTGCTCGACCCACGATGGCGTCGCCGAGATCCACCCCGAGACGGTCAACGGAGCCACGCTCCATAACCGCACCGGGACGATGCTCGCAGCCGTGATGACCGGACCGCGGTCGGTAGAAGAAGAGTGTCGCTCGCGTCAAGCGGGGGAACGGGCATGTTGCTCCTGGCAAAAAGCTCCCGAATGCCGCGGATGTCGATCGGGCGCCACCCGGTCAAGGTTCGCCCCTCGACGCGGATTGGCGCCAGATGCTCGGGGCCGAGATCGGTCTCCACCTTCTGGCGCGGCTCGGGGCGCCGTCCCATCGCGCCACCGGCGGAGGACGAAGGGCCTCGAACCCCGGAGCCCGGGTTTGCCCTTGGTAGGCTCATGCTCCCGGGCCACTGCCTCTGGTCGCGCCGGGATAGGCTCCCCCGCTTGAGGGGACAACGCGACTGAAGAAACAAGGGAGAATTAGAACGCGATCGGCCCAAGGGCCATAATCAACAGAAGAAAGGAAACGAGAAAACCAGCAAGCACGAGTAACTTACGTGCAGCCGCGACGGCCTCCTCGGTCACCTCGTTGTCCGAGTCGTCGTCGTTCAACACCAACCGACGCCTCTTCGGCGCCGGCCGATGCCCGGCCGCGAAATCGAGCAGGAACCTCGGCCCGGCTGGGTCGAACAAATCGTTAGGCGAGCGCATGCCGCCGGGCGGAAGCGGCCTTGCCCGGGAAGCGACCGGCCGGTTTCTTCACGGGTGGTCGGTTGCCCACGGGCTGTCTTTTCCGCACCAAGGCCAAGCTCGCGTCATCACCGGTCGTCGGGATGACGGCTCGAGGCGACCACCGCGCGATCTGGCGGGTCGGCTCCACTCCGCTTCCCCTGCGGAAAATAGGCCGCAGGGCGTCAGCTCACGAGAAAAGCCGCCCCAAGGGCGCCTAAGCCCGTAGAGGCACGTACCTTGTCCAGGACGTTGCGAACGCCCGAGCCTGATGGCTCGTTATGGCTCGTGGGCAAGAGGAGCCCCACGACTCGAACCACGTCGTCTTGGGGCAAGGCTGCGAAGAAGAAAGAATAAAGAACATCACAAGCACGACTCGGGAAGAAGCTCGGACAAACGACTACAAGAGCAAGAACAAATACTCACGGGAGGTGCCTTCGCGGGAGAGGTCGTCCCACCCACGGATCTCAAAGAAAGGGCAAACCCGCTTCCTCAGCGGGCTCACCCGGTGCCTGGTGAAGTCGGCTACGACATCGAAGCCGTTGAGCCCCCGCCGCCAAGTCTCGAATCTTGGCCGCCAGGGCTACCTCCGCCGGCTCTAGCGTAGGCCGGGGCATCGGCACCTTCCTGGGGTTCATGTTGGCAAACCAGAATCGGCAGTTGTCGGGCTTCTCGGCGTAATACCACTACGACGCCCACCCCGACGTTCTCCTTGGCCTTGAACACCGGGTACGAGGACTTCATGTCACGGCGGAGCTTGAAGTAGGCACACCCCGCCGCATTGTGTCCGCCGGTCGTGGTCAGCTCGTAGAAGTGGAGGAAGAGGCTGACCGTCGGCTCCACCCCGACGAATGCTTCGCAGAGGTGCGCGAAGATCGTCAAGAACAGGATCGAGTTGGGATTGAGGTTCACCAGCTCGATCCCGCACTGGGCCAGAACGGATTCGACGAAATCGGACTCCGGGACCCGGAGCCCATGAATCGCAAAAAGCTCAAAGCAAACGAACTCCTTGCTCTTGGGCGCAGGAACCGCCTCTCTGCCGGCCGCCCTCCACCCGCCGACCTCGACGAAGCCGGCGGCTTCCAGCCCCTTCAGATCGTCCTCAGTGAGGAGGCTCCGCGTGAAAGGCGCCATCGGGAGGGGAAGGATCGGAAGGGAAGATGGCGGAGAGGCAGATAAAGGAAGAAGACGGAGGAACGCAGCAGCACAAGAAACACGAATAGCACAAGAAGGCGTGGGAAGAAATGGCGAAAAGGAAAACCACCTGATATAAACCGGCGAGGGGAGGCGAACCATCACCTGTCCGCTGAAAGACGTGGAACTCGAGGAGAAGGAAGCGGCACGCGCGAACCGCGCCGATTTGGGATTCCCGCCGAGGCTGTGGGGGCCCCGTGCACGCGAAAAACCAAGCTTTTCGTCCAAGGGCAGTTACTAGATAAACCTCTGAGCGGCACGTCACCGTCCCGCTCGAGGCTCGGGGACTAGCTGTTAGGGGAAATATGTGGCTCATGGAGTTTCGGCCCACTTACTTACCCGCGGCCCCACAGGAGGTAAGCTCGGGACCAGCAGGCCCACGCTCGAGCTTGGTAAGCTCGAGCCCGGGCTTTCCCGCCTCGGAAGCTCGGGCCTCTTGCTTCCTCCGAGCTTCTGAGGTACGAAGGGACAGGACCCAGAGCAAATCATCACGTGCCACAGACGGATCGCCGGGTCCCCGAGTCATCAAGAATTAAATGCGCGCCTTGTCGAGGAACGCTGGCTGCGGCCGGCGGTAGGCGGCGGTCCGTCAACGCCCGCATGGGCAAAGACACGTCTGACCGGTAGCGGTGCAGCACGGTGATCAAGATTGCACTCGATTGCGGTGGATTGATGCGCTACGGCATAGGAAAAAACAACGACTAATTCAGCGGACCAGCGCAACCTACAGTGGCCGGAGGGCGCCTATAAAAGAGGCGCACAGGCCACAACAACGAGGGCTTCACGTCGACACACAACTCACTTGGAGAATAGCTACGGTAGAACAGGAGCACTTGCACCATCGTAGGAGCTCTAGTTCCTGGCGGTAGTTCTCCGCATCCAGATAACCGTAGGAGCACACACACGCAGTGCCTTGAGCACTTACTGTACTCGAAGCCCGGGCTTCCCAAGGCCTGGACTTCACCCCCTTTTACTCGTTTAAGCTCGGCATTAAACGAAGACTGGACGTAGGGCTGTTATCCCGCAGTGGAGGCCTGAACCAGGATAAAACACTCGTGTCATCGTTCCCATCCATCCGGTCTTGACGCGCCAGCCGTGTCGGGACCAAGGTCTTTTTCGGCAGCGTCGGCGACGGCGGGCCTCGGTCGGGGGCAGGGCGCTTCGGACCTCGCACCCCTTTTCCTTGCTTATTGGCGCTGCGGGGGCTCGCCTCCCCGTCGCCAACAATTATACAGTCAATATTTGTCATCCAAAACTAAGAAAAGTATTAATAATAACTTATATTTAAGGACAGAGGGAAAATACCCGTTTGAAAGGGTGGCATTCATCAACCTGATCACGTGCTTTGTGTCAAAAAAAAAAAATGATGATCACGTGCTAGCAAAGCTAGTTATTTTTTTGCTCACGCAAGCTTCTTCGATTGCAGTGAGGGGCAAGCTAGCCATGCAAGACCAAGAACGGGTTTCCCCTTCGGCAGCAGTGTAGCAGCAGTCGACATGAAGGCATCTATGGCGACGGCTAGCCTCCTGCCATGGCAGCGCCGCATCCAAGATCCAGTGCCCGCGCCGGTAAGCTGTGGTAGCAACGTTGTTTCATTACAAAGGTTAATTTCTTTGTTTTCGCTAACAGTACAATATTGCTAATTATATAGCCTCATACTCCACATTGTAGCGTACTGTCACGTAGTGTCCTGAAGTAAAGTTTACATTTTCATCACACCCCTTGAAGTTGGAAACGTTCGCAGCGCATCGAGCTCAGCTCCAACGTACGTACGCTGCCCTAGACTCCGATTTTGCTGAAGTGCAGGTCCACGTGTGCACAGGAGGGTGCTGTGACGGGGATGTTTGAAGCCACGTTACACTACTCCCATGCATGCATGTTTACGTGGGCGTCCATGCACGTCAACAAATAATATTCACATCACCTAAATTCATGTGCACACGTGGATCTCTATGCATTGCCAGCAAGCAACAGAGTACCAGATGGCGCACGAAGGTGCTTAATTAGCTGCAAACAGCTTAATTTATTAGGATTTCTTAAGAGATATCCAAACTATCGTGAGTCGTTCATTTTGCTTCATCCAACAGTACGAAGGACTCTCACCTCTGTTGCATGGTAGAAGAGCTCTAATTAATTACCTTGTGAAAAAGTAAATTTCAACTTCAATGGTAAGTGCAAAAAACACTATACGTTTTAGTGCAATTTAGTTTTCTACTGAAGGTCTCATATCTTTTGTAGTGGCAACATGACTCCTGTCCGCCGAGCGCTTCTTTCTTATCAAGGTTGACACACTGTGCCCACGGCGCCCTAAGCTCGAACACACGCCAATCGTGTCTTAACGAGGAACACCATGGCCATCAAATGGACAAGGCATATTATGGTCAGCTATCGCATGCAAACCCTAGTCGCCCGGAATCTAACATTGTGGTGGGTACATCATCAAGCAACGCAGAGAATCTGCTCCCGCCACTACCAAAGTTCACGGAGCTCACCGCGGAGAATCTCAAGATTCTATGCAGCGGACTTGAGAAGGGCGCCCACGACACAAAGACATCGCTCGGACATGGCCATTACCGTGCTCTGATGCGGTCCAGCATGGCGAGGAGGCTAGGGAAGACGAGCTTGGCTAGTACTTCACTTCTGTTCCACGGAAGGGCAGTGGTAGCAAGAAGGCAGTGGCTCGGCAGCTTGCAGAGCTCGTCTTTAGGCCATTCGACCAGGTAAACTCACCTTCCAAATTCATCGTCGAGGTCACTCTTGAGAGACAACGACCAGCAGCCTAATGAGCTTGGCCGCAGAAGATTGTACCAAGTGATCGTGAAAACTCTCATCGTGTTATCATGATCCATAATATCGAATACTTGGATTATTACTCGAAATCATTATGAAAAGATCGATTGCAAGCTGGAAGAATGAAGGTTGGCGATGGTGCAGAGGTCAGTTTGGAGGGCGCCATCATAGTGTTGAGCTGTGATTCAAAGCCTTGGGCTTGGGTGAACCACGGGCTAAGTAACCATGGCAGCAGGATCAGCAATGAGAGAGATGGCATAGAGGGGCAATCCAAGCTACCTTGTTTTAGCTTGGATTTGAATGCTTGCCCTGGGGACGATGCTGGAACAGAGGGAGCGAGTTCAACCAATGATGCTGGGATGCTGAATGTGGTGGATGGCGTTTTCTTCTTCCCGCTAATATAATGCAGGATGGTATCTATGGCATAATTGTTCGGCATGCGTCCTCCTGTCTTAGCAGTTAGCAATCAGATTCCAAGTCGAGTATTCTATTGTTTTCTACTCCTAGACGTACCCCTAGTATGGTCGCTACAATTTCCTCTAATGAACTAGTTGAAAATGTCATCTATATGAACTCATGCATCGTTTCATGAGCTTCCATCGTCCTTAATTTCTCAACCAAGTGATATCAGTGCTGCAGCTTCGTTACAGCAAATGATATCCGACAGTACGTATACTCTTTTCTTTTCTATATGAATAAGAACTGAAATCACTTTTCGGTTCTTAATTAATTTCCTTTCCGATTTCCTTTCGGTGCGTACTGTGGTCTGTGGAAATGACGTAGCAAATGCCATGCAGCCCCGATGCTCCGGCGCCCGAGGCAAATAAAACATGGAGAAACTATTTTCTGTACGTATTCTCTCTGTCAATTCGATGGCATGCATGACCTGCAGGCTGCAGCACGTGCAAGCGGCGAGAACGCTTCATATTCGATCCTCTGGTGTCTCCCTATGCAGAAACAGCCCGGCGCGTACGAAAACAGAAAAAGAAGAAAAAACCCAATTGGTCGATCACCATATAATATGTACTGTAGCGAAGTACTCAAAGTACCTGACACCATGCTACAGGGATCCCTAATCGATTAGCTACAGCTTCGTCGAACCGTATATCGCATGCTTGATCCTTCTTATTTTTTATTTACTTATTTGACTTATCTCGTAACTTCAAGAATTTTCTCAGGTGGCCTCGAGAGTTGAATACCCTTGGTTTTTAGGATTTAGAAAGCTTTTAGACACGTCTACGAGATAAAAAAAAGATTCAAAAGGTAATAAAAAAAGTTAAATAAGTCAAAATAAGCCACGTCTTATCTGACTTATTTTGTGTCTTATTTGACTTATTTTTATTAATTTTTGAATTTTTTTTATCTCGTAGACATGTCTAAAAGCTCCATAAATCCTAAAAACTAAGGGCATCCGACTCTCGATGCTACCTCGGAAAATTCTCGAAGTTACGAGATAAGTCAAATAAGTAAATAAGAAATAAGATAGATAAGCTGAAAAGAACAGACCCTAAGCCCGTAGTTACTAATTACCACCTCAAACGATGTACCACGTACCAGGGAGCTCAGTTCATTTCATAATTAGTTTCGTTCATGTTGACAGTAACTAAACTATACCTAAGCAGCGAACAGTCTAGCTGCGCGCATGCAGGCAATGTAGAAGTTCGCGTCCATATATTGCACTTAGTTGTTTGTGCATACTTATCTTAATTAAATCCGAGCTCAAATGCCAACCTTTTGAACCATAACAATTCTTTACTTACCTCTAAGGCTACAATGAATTCGGCTTTAGTTGTAGACAATGTTACACACTTTTGCAACTTGCTTTGCCATACCACTATTCCCTCTAGATAGGTGATTAAGTACCAAGAAGTAGATTTCCTGCTGTCAACATCTCTAGCCATTTCTGCATCTGTGTATGCAACTAACACAGGCTCACTACCACCAAAGCAAAACTTCATATTGGTGCTGCCCTTAAGGTACCTCAAAATGTATTTCATGACTTCCTAACGTGGTCTTCCTAGATTTGACATGAATCTACTCACGGTACTAACTGCATGAGCAATGTCAGGCCTTGTGCATACCATAACATACATCAAACTTCCAACTGCTGAGGCATATGCAACATACTCCATTTCTTTCTTCATCTCATCAATAGAAGGAGATCGCTTGGTGCTCAATTTGAAATGAGCTACAAGTGGATAGCTCATAGCTTTTGCAATGTCAATCTTGAACTTGTGAAGTATTTTCTCAATATACCTCTCTTAAGACAAATATAACTTGTTGTTACTTCTGTCTCTCTCAATTCTTATTCCAAGAATTTGCATTGCTTGCCCTAAGTCTTTCATAGCAAAATATTAGCTCAACTCAATTTATAGCTTTGCAATGCTAGAGACATTGTTATCAACAATCAAGATATCATTAACATAGAGCAACAAAATGAAAAAATCATCACCTGAGAACCTTTTGATGAAAGCACAATGGTCTGAGGCACACTTCTTGTAACCTTGCTCCCTCATAACTGATTCAAACTTAATGTACCATTGCCTTGGTGCTTGCTTTAGGCCATAGAGATTTTTCTTCAATTTGCACACGTAGTCTGCTTTGCCTTTCACAAGAAACCCCTCAGGTTGCTCCATGTAGATCACTTCCTCCAAATCACCATGAAGGAAGGCCGTCCTCACATCCATTTGTTCAACCTCCAAGTTAAAACTAACTGCCAAACCAAGGATCCATATGATAGATGTCATCTTCACAACTGGAGAAAAGATCTTATTAAAGTCAATTCCTTTTCTCTGACCAAATCCTTTCAAAACTAGCCTTGCCTTGTATCTTGTATGTGGTGTGTGCTCTTCTTGTTTGATTATGTAGATCCACTTATTTTTTAAAGCTTTCTTGCCATTAGACAACTTCACTAACTCATATATGTTATTCTTATACAAGGAATCCATCTCTTCTTGTATAGCCTTCTTCCACTCCTTGTATTCATCTTCCATAGCATCTGTAAAGCATTTAGGTTCTGAACCGTCAGATAATAACACCACATAAAATCATTTGAGAGATACCTAGTAGAGGGAACTCGATATCTAGTCGATCTTTTGAGTGAAATAATTGGTAGAACTTCTTACAGAGGTGGCTCTTGATCGGATCATTAATTTCAGCATCACCGCCATGCTCAAGAGGAGCATTTTCATCACCTACACCTTGCACATCTTTATGTACATCTTACGCATCATCACCTTCAACTTGTGGGGATATTGGGGCTCAGGAATTGAGTCTAAATCAACCATATCTTATTGTAGAAAACTTGAACTTTTGCTTTCACAATGTCCTCAATTGTTTGGTCTTCAACCAATGCAACATCTCGGCTTCTCACATTCTTCTTTGCTATGAGATCATAAAACTTGTAGCCAAATTGATCCAAGCCATAGCTAATGAAAATGCATTGTCATGTCTTTGCATCAAGCTTTGACCTTTCATCTTGAGGATTATGAACAAAGGCCTTGCGCCTAAAAACCTTTAAGTGGTCATATGAGACATCCTTGTTATGCTAAATCCTGTTAAGAATATCTCCCTGCAAAGGATAACTTGGTGAGAGATTAATAAGATAAACTACAGTCATCAAAGCCTCACCCCAGAAGTGCTTGGGTAGTCTTGCATGTGATAGCAAGCATCAAACTCTCTCCACAATTGTCATGTTCATCCTCTCTACAATACCATTCAACTATGGCGTCTTTGGAGGGGGTGAATTGGTGCCTAATCACTTGCTCCTTGCAATATGCATCAAATGGCCCAATATACTCTCCTCCATTGTCAGTGTGAATGCACTTGATCTTCTTCTCAGTTTTCCTCTCAACTGAGGCTTAGAAATGTTTGAACACACCTAGCACTTGATTTTTTGGACTTCACGGGATAAGCCCAAACTTTTCTAGAGAAGTCATAAAAGTAACAAAGTATTTAGCTCCACCAGATGATCTTACCGATATTTTGCAAACATCGGAGTGCACCAAGTCCAGCAACTTAGGCTTCTTGTGAGGAGGTAGAAAGCAACCATGTGTTACTTTCTAGCTAGGCAATCTGAACATTTCTTCAAGTGAATACTCTTCATCCCTTTCTGGAGATTTTTCTTCATTAGCACAGTCATCCTCTTCTCATTCATGTGCCCAAGTCTCTTGTGCCATAGAACACGAGGGTCTTCTTTCTCTAATGTATTTACACAAATAGTAGAGAGCTTAGCAAGAACATCGTATAAAAGAGAAACCTTGTTATCTCTTGCAACAACCATGTTGCCTTTGGTGAGCTTGTATTGACCATCTCCAAGTGTGCTCGAGTAGTTGTCTTCATCAAGCAATCCAATTATAATCATATTGAGCTAAAGTGCCTTAACATGCCTCAAAGATTTAAGAACTAACCCTATGCCATTTGCGGTCTCCAAATGAACATCTCCCTTTTCCCAATGATGGCTACCCTATCATTGTTACCCATCTTCACAACACCGAAAGCACCTGTAGTGTAGTTTGTAAAAAGCTCTCTATAAGATGTAGCATGTATGGTTGCACCGTTATCCGGTATTCAAACCAACTCATCATCATTCACAAGGTTTATTACTAAATTTTCATAAACTATAGTGATTCTCTCAACAGTGGAACTAGAACACCTCTCAAGCCTTGCATTACCTTCATCCATGACAAGCATTATTTCCATAATGGCCGAAGTGATTCTTCCAACATCACTTTCACTATCACTATCACTATCTTGCTTCTGAGCTTGCTTCTTTTCTTCTTTTTGTTCTCTCGCTTTAGCTTGCAGCATTGCCACTTGAGGTGGCACTTCTCATAGCAATGGTGACACTTATAAACAGCATATTTGCCTTTAATTTTGACTTGCTTCTACCTTCAGCTACCCCTTTCTTTGGACCTCTATTTTTGCTTCTCCCTCATGACTTAGTAGTTAACAACTATGAATGAGAGGAAGAGCTGTTCATTTGAGCCATCTTTCTAGTCTCTTCATTTAGTACCTTCACTTTGACAAGGTTACAAGTAACAATACCATTAGTGGCTGAATTGCACAAAGTGACTTTCAAAGTCTCCCAAGAGTCCGACAAAGAGCCAAGTAGCAACAAAGCCCTCACTTCATCTTCAAATGTGATGCCCATTGAAGAAAGCTGATTTATGATGCCTTGAAAAGCATCCACATGGTCTGCAATAGGAGTGCCCGGTTTGTACCTCAAGTACATTAATTTTTTTGATCAAGAACATCTTGTTTGTACCTTCTTTCCGAGCATACAACTCCTCCAATTTTTGTCACAAGGGACGTGCATGTTTCTCCTCACTAATGTGGTTCAACACATTGTCATTGACCCACTATCGAAAAATCGACAAGCTTGGTGATAAAGTACCTTCCATTCATCTTCGGAATACTCTTTCGGTCTCTTAGTACCAAACATAGGTTTGTAGTACTCTTTAACATATAGGAGATCTTTCATCTTTCCCTTCTAAGCATAATAATTTGTACCCAGTGGCGGAGCTTGGCTGAAAATGTAGGGGGGGGAGGGGGCCAAAGCATAGTCAAAAATATGAAAAATGAATGACATAAACAATGCAAGTGCTAAACAGTAAGCAATAAATAGTCTTAGGAGAGTAGGGGAATTTTAGATTGATAACATATTAACATGCTTATTGTTACTGGTAGCTGGTTTACAAAATACATGTATAACAGTACAAGTAGTTGTACTTAAAACAAAAGGAGCTATCAGCTCATTGCCTCATAGTCATTGGATCAGTTTAGACAGTTCACTATAGATCGGCTCTTCGCTTCTTTAGCTTCTTAAATTCCAAAATAATGTCATCATAGCTACACTTATCTACCAGTTCACCCTCTATGTTTGCTACCAAGCTATTGGCAAGAAAGTCATCTTCCATTCTATTGCGCAGCCTTGTCTTAACAATCTTCAAACATGAAAATGCTCTTTCAGCGCTAGATGTAGAAACTGGAAGAGTAATAAGTAGGCGGACCAATCTATCAATCAAATTGTAGATAACATGTCTCCTTGTCTCGACAAAGCAACGACAAAGGTCAGTTAAGGCTGAGATCTTCTTTAGCTCTTCATTGTTGGAAGCATCCACAACAAAATGTCTCAATTGCTGCTCCAGACCATACCTATCTTGTTGAGTAAAATCAGATGGGTAATACTTCTTTACCAACTCACAAATATCAGTAGGTTTGAATGACACAAATTTGTTGATGGGAATCAATGTAGCACTAGTAGATAAAAGACCCATTACCTTTTCATTGAATTTGAGATTTAATTCTTGCAACTGAGTATCAAGTGTTGCACGAAATATTTCCACCCGAAAATAATGCTCATTGGTCAAATGGTTTGGCTGACGACGAGCACGACCACCATGCATGATGTATATTTCCTCCATTTCTGGAATATCAACTGAATGATTTACACATAACTCAACAACCTTGCAAAAAAAGACATCCCAACCATCATCTGATCTTAGTTCTTCAAGACACACTTTTGTTGAAAATACTAGACGGACAGCATTTACTATATCTTGTGATTTCTTCTATAAAGCCTGGCAAAGCTCATTAGTTATCTCCAATATTTCTTTCATCATACATAAGATAAAAACAAATTCAAAAGAGGACAGGTAGCTGAAAGCAGTGTCTCCATCAGCACGGATTGAGCCTGCTGATGCATCGGCAGCTATGTTTTGTAGAACTGAACTTACAGCATTAAACATACCCATTAGGCTGCAAACTGAACCAAACTGAGAACCCCACCGAATGTCTCCTGGTCTCTTTAATGTAAAATTTTGATTTGCCCCTTGACCGGACTCAATCTCATCAATAGCCAGCGAACGTTCTAGTTCAACCAATTGGGCCTCATGGAGCTCATCATGACGCTTTGCCAAAGAGTCAACTGTGTTTATAATAAAGACCAATTTCTGGAAAAATTGGGTGCTTGCAACCACCTCCTTAGATGCGACAACAAGTGCAAGTTGCAAGCGATGGGCATAACAATGGACATAATATGCGGATGGACATTCCATGAGAAAAAGAGCTTGCAAACCGTTGAACTCACCTCTCATGTTGCTCGCCCCATCATATCCTTGGCCACGAAGGTTACGAACATCAAAAGAATGGTGGGCTAATATAGAGCATAATTCCTCTTTAAGTGTAAGAGCTTTGGTATTCTTTACATGGATCAAGTCAAAGAAGCGTTCTTGTAACAAGCCATCTTTATCAACGAATCTAAAAACTAGTGCCATTTGCTCTCTTTTTGCCACATCACCGTTTCATCCACCAAAATATACTTAGAATCACCAATTTCCTCACGAATATGTTTCCTGATTTTACTAGCAAGAATACCAACAATCTCCTTTTGAATATCTGGTGATGTGTACTTTGAATTGTATGGAGCATTATTCAATACAACCTTGGCAATATCAGGATTAAATTCTGCAAGAAGCTTTATTAGTTCAAGAAAATTTCCTCTATTCTTTGAATTAGTTGTCTCATCATGACCTCTCAAAGCACAGGATCGTGAGGTGAGTCACCTAGCGATGCAATGGATGTTTTAAGCATAAGCGATTTGCTTCTATTTCTTTCTTGCTCTTAAGCGCTATAACATTTTCTAGATGGCTTGGTGATTGATGAGGTTTGACATTCCATATTGCAATATTATGTTGTGAACACGGTTCGATCCTATGTGGGCCAGAATGAACAATTTCTTCCATCATTTACCTTCTTCCAATTTCCAAATCCATGTCTTTGTGAAGGCATTAGAACCACCTCTTTTGTTTCTATTTTTGCTGCCACAAAGCAAAATAAACAATATTCAAGATCACTACTCCGTGAGTACTCTAGACATGATGGGAAAAGACTAAACCAACTAAACTAAAAGCGGCGATGACCTTTTGGACGAGAAGGTTTGTAATGATGTAACTTTGGGTTGCATAGGACCCAACTTCAAGTAGGCTCGTCGCACATCATCTCTTTGCTCAGGTGGGTATTGCCAAACTTGTGCGTGCAATGCTGGATCTCGCTCCAAGAATTCAATACCTCGAAACATGACTTGTTCATTCGATTGATTTTGTTCATCCTGGTCCTGACTTTGTCTTCGTGGTTCCAATTCAAGCAAGGGAGGAAGATTAGTTTCAGCATTAGCATCTTCATAAACTAGTTCAGGACCTTCTGGTTCAGCTCTTCTCCTTTTAAAAAATAAGTCAATGGTTTTTCCCTTTACCATTTCTGTGATCACCTTCAAGAATCAAGACTTGAGACTTCAACTGTAGTGCAAATCAATTTAATTGCAGCACGGTGCAAATCTGCAAGACCGAAGAACTAAAGAACAAAGAAAGAGGGGAAAATTATTTCTGCAGCAATGCAGCACGGTGCAGATCTTTTGATGCTGAAAGCCTGAAAGGCAAACCTGATGCTGATGCACTCTCCGTCAGTCCATCGCGCTGTCGCGGCTCTCGAGTTGCACCTGCCAGCGGCTGGCCTGGCCGTCTCTGCTGATCTGCAGCATAGATGGGACGGGATGGGGAATCCGAGCTCCTAAGTCCTGATTTCCTCGTCTGCCGTTCCGCGCTCATCTCGCCAAACGCTAGAAGTAGGAGGGGCCAATTAGCAGGCCTGCTTCGTTTTTGGGCTGTACTACTACTAGTTGATTTCAAAAAAAAAAAACTTGCGGGGGGGCCAGGGCCCAGCCTGGCCCCAATTAAGCTCCGCCCCTGTTTGTACCATTTAGTGATATTATTCTGTTAGCATTCACTTCCATCTTTACCATAAAGAAAATTCAGCAACCGACAAGTTTAACCAATGCTCTGATACCACTCTATTAGGTATTGAACAATACTAGGCACAATCAAAACTCCTTCTTGTGATAAACATTGAGGATAGTTTCGATCAACAAGTGAGCAGTGGAATAAGTAATTTCACATGTACAATTAAAACAATGACTTGCATGGAAAAACCTTCTCAAGGTGAGGAGTAAAAACCACAGGTCCAACGGTCCACTCCAAACTTCCGCTAATAGCAACAATAGGTACAAATGGAGTTTTCTCTAGAACCTCTAAAGATTATAACAATAACACCACCACCATCAAATTACAAACTTGACACAATCATCCACCATAACCATATATGACAAAAGGTAGCAAGAGATAATTACAATATGCTGAAAAAGCAGAGCATAGGTTACGCCCACATCAAAATCAGTTCATATCTTGCAAAGCACAAATCCGAGCACATGAAACTTAGTAGAAATGTAGTTCAATGCGTGCTCGAGAACATAGATGGTCAAAGTCCGTCTTCCATCTAAAGATAGAAGCTTACTTTTCCAACCGAGCAAGCGGGGTGTGCTTTGTCCAAGAAGGGCTGCAAGTGTATCGTTGAAGGCGGCCGATTGTGAGGGCAAACCGAGAAGCGGATGGGAAGAGCCTCTCGATGTCGAGAGAAGTTTTCTAGGATGTTGTCAATTGGCAAATTATCGCATTGTATTGGGATTCTTGAGTTCTTTCGATGTTGACCTTTAGGCCTTTAGCATCACCAAATTTACCAAGGAGTTGGAGTGAAAGGTCCACATCGGTGTGGTTGGGGTTAGAAGACCCTTTGCTTATGCATAGAGACCACGAATTTTGCATGAGGATAGAGGAGATATATCACCCATCTTAGTTGGTAGCACAAACAGCCGCTAAAGGGACTCAATTGCTAAGATGAAGAGGTAAGGAGATAGAGGGACGCCTTGTCAAAGACCGCACCTATGATCGAATCTTTTTCCAGGCATCCCATTCAACAGAATGGATGAGGAGCAGGATGAGAGTAGAAGGGATATCCAGTTTCTCTTGCATTGATCGAACCTTGTATGATGTAGGAGCTTGAGATGTATTACCACGAAACCGAGTTTTGAAAGCTTGGACAATGTCTAACTCGAAGAGTTGGCATGATTTTCTGGACCGATGCAAAGATCTTGCAAGGTTGATGGAAACTTTTCTTAGATACACCTTGATTTGATATAGGCGCTCTAGGACTTCGAGATGAGATGATCGCGTTGTTTGGACAGCAGGATGGCGAGCTCTTTGGAGAAAATTTTGGCCACAGAGTGAATTAGACTGATCAGACTATAATTAATGTCCAATGTGGCTGGATTGCTCTTTTTTTAGGGGAGAATAGACTGCGGTGGTAGGATTATTTACTTACAGTACAAGTTGCTCTCTCCGTTTATTTATATAAGACATTTTAAATTGTCACATAGATTAAAAAGTTGTGAAATCTAGAAAAGACTAAGAGAAAATAATCATGCTATCTATATTATAAATATTTTAAAAATATGAGAGAACACCATATGAGAGTTGTTTATAAATGCATGAGAAAAATTATATAATAAATAAGGATAGATAGGAAAGATAATCAATAAATTTGTATGCTCGACTTATATTTTAAAACAAGACCATTCCAACTGTACATCTCGTATTAAAAAAATGGACGGAGTAAATTTACAACAACTCTTCTACTTGTCGCCGTAGCCGGCCGAGAGACAAGTCGGACACCAGCTTCTTGAGGTTGGCATCTGGCGCCCAGGCAGCGTCGCGCTGGTGCCGATCTCCTCCATTCCCGCGCGGCGCGCATCTCCTTCCCTTCCCGCCGACCATCGCCTCCCGTATCTTCTCCTCCGGCCTCCGCTGCGTCGTGGCGATCTCCATGCCCACGCCCCACTCCGGCGGCGGATCGATCCACCTCCGGGGCACAGAGCGATTGCCGGGCTCACCAGCCGAGAGTGCGAGGATCCTAGCTAACAGTGAGGAGGAAGCTAGCTAATTACATATCAGTTAATGAGAGTAAACTCGACTAGTAATTAACTTCCTTACTTCATTCATTTGCACTCTTAGCACTATTCTCGTGCTGATCTTCTTCTAGAGTAAGTTGTGGTCATTAGAATAAATTAGTGCTTGAATTTGTTATTTATTTTGAAGTCATTTCTCAAATCTCTCACAAACCAGGTCAAACAAAGTGAGCCAACTTCTTCAAGCCATTTTAAGAAACTCTTGAAGTCCAGCTTGCCGGAACACAATACTCTCTAACTTTATTCTACATTTGGCAACATGTTGCGACCGATGATCAGGCGCAGGAGCAATGAACCTTTGTGGGATAATAATCTTGACATAGGAGTATTAGAGCATCTCCAGCAATAGCCCCTAAAACAGGGTCTCTACTTTTGATTTGGAGGCTGCCTCTATTTTTTGGGGCCTCTGATTTTGTCTTCAACTCCAGCAGTTAGCTCCTAAATCTCAGTCCCTATTTGCTTATGACATGTGGGACTGGCTTGTCAAGGACTCTTTGTTTTTCTTTTCAATATTCTTTTATTTTCTTTCTTCCTTTTCCCCTTTTCTCCTCCTCATCTCTTCTGGCGAGAGCGAGGGAGGGCGGCGGCGGAGCAGCGGCGGCAGCGCGGCGGCAGCGGTGGGCTCTGGCGGCGGCGGCAGCATCGGATCTGGCGGCGGCGGCGGCAGCAGCGATGTCGGCGGTGGCAGCGGCGATGGCGGCAGCAGCAGCAGCGGCAGTGGCAACAACAGCGGCAGCGGCGGTGGCGGCGGCGGCAGGCGGCAGCGGCGATGGCGGCAACCTAGATCTGGCGGCGAGGCGGCGCGCGAGGCGGCGGCGAACAACAGCGGGAAGAGGAGGAGGCGAAGCGTGATAGGGCGGAGGCGGCTGTGGCGAGCGGGCGCGCAGGCGGAGGCGAGGCTGGGGGAGAAAACACCCCAGAGAAAAGTAGAGACCCCCTCAAGGCCCCTGGGAATTGGGGCTGGAGAGGGAGATTTAGGGGCCCCTTATTTTAGGGACTTGAGTAGGAGCCCTGCTGAAGTGCATTTTTTGACCATAGCCCTTATTTTTTGGTTTAGGGGGTTGAGTAGGGACTCTGCTGGAGATGCTCTTAGTTAAGAGTTTGCATATATTAGTTAGGCTCGTGCATGGCCGAGCATATAGGATTAGATAGAGTCATGGTTAGTGGAGTTAATCATGGAGGTGCATGGGTTAGTGCTGAGTGAGTCGTGTGAGTTTAGCATTTAGTTAGTTGCCTGGCCGAGACCCCAGTTTGTGCATGCGTGAGTTAGAAGGTTTCTAGTAGATTTGTTAGGCAATGACCGAGTCTCTAGGAACGTGATATGCGCAGCGTGCGGAAGATGTGTGCATGCACGTTGTGAGTGGTGACTGCGTACATGTGTGTATATATTGCGTCCCGTGTCTTTGGTTTGTAAGGTGTGTTGAGAGTGAAGAATAAGAGAAGAAAAACAGCATGTTGTAGCTGCGCCAAAAATCTCACGTGTTCTTATTCTTCTTCCTTGAGTGTGTGTTTAAAAGAGATTATGAGCGAGTGTTCTCTAGAAAAGCCTGGACCGACAACCTTTGCGTAGGCTCCAAAAATTTTGCCGCTGTCCTCCACGCACTTGTACCTGCAGTTGGTCTGCTGCTCCGCGAAGAAGGGCCAGCACAGCATCGGCACCCGCCGCAGAGGCTCTCCATCCTCGAGTTCCAGCCGGAGTGGTTCAAGAACTCGCCCACCGCCTCGTGCCGCAGCGCCGCCTAATGTGGGCACCAGCTCGCCAGGAGGCCGCGCCCTTGATGGACTCCTAGAACTCCGACGGCAGCATGGCAGCGTCGCCCTTAACGAGATCCCACCTGATGATCCACAGGAAGTCGTGCCTGCTGTTAGCCTGTTGGCCAGCCCCACGCGAAATCGACGAGCTCCACGTTGGTCATCACGGCGACGCTGCCGTACGTAGTTCACGTACACGACGGGCAGGGTTCCTTGGCGTGGAGCCAGTCGAAGCACGACGCTAGCTTCCTCTCCGTCCACAGATTGGAGCCCCAGCGCGTCAAGTGCGCCGCCGGGCGGAACGATCTCCTCGGCGAGGAAGCCGAGTAGGCATATGGTGTGAATGCGCGCGGCCGGCGCGAGCATGGCGAGCATCACGTCGAGCCCCTCCGGCTCGAGCTCGTCGAAGGTGCTGAGCACGACGGCGTCCGCCTCCGCCAGCCGCTCCGTCACGTGCAGGGCGAAGTGGAACATGAACTCCTCGGGGTCCGTCGAGCGGAAGAAGGCGGGATGTCCTTGAGCCGCATGTGCCGGCTCATTCCCGGCGTGTCCAGAACCCGTTCGTCAGCTGCTCCACGTCTGCTAATGTTCACCATGTGACCATGCACGATCCACCCGTAATACTGAGGCATATGTAGTGTTCATGTGTAATGTTTCATTATAAAGTGGGAAGATGCCCTTGTCGAGGAGAGTGCGCTAATAGGGGTAGCCCATGTAGCCGCAGGCGCTGGTCCTGTCACGGCACGCCAATCTTCCTCGCGGCGTCCAGGGTGAAGCTCATGACGTTATCGGCGACGACGCACGTGACTGGCGGCGCCCCGGAGGCCGCGTTGAGGTCGGCGAGGAGGCTCTTCAAGTGGGGGCAGGCAGGTATCTCTGATGGAGCGCAGAGGGACGTCACGTCCTGTGTGGCGTCGACGTTGGACGGCGGCAGGCCGTCCGGAATGGTGGCGAAGCGAAAGCCCGCGCGCCGGCGCCGCGGGAGCGGAGCAGCTGGCGGTGGTTGAACTCGGTGTTGACGAAGGTGACGTGGAAGCCCCGGGTGTGAAGGATCTTGGCGAGCTTCAGCATCGGCGTGATGTGCCCCTGCGCCGGTAGGGGCACGCACACGGCGTGCGGCTTGTCAGTGTCGATCGAGACGGAGCCCATTGTTAATTTTTTTAATAATAGAATTTCTAATACATCATTGACCAAGGGGTCATAATGATAGAAAAAACTATTATAATACACCAACGTCTATGGAACAAACAACTACTATAAGCAATACTATTAAGATCAACTTGCATTATTCTCATGTGAATCAAGTATTTGTAGCATACGTGGTATAGTGATTACACTAGTAATGTCATATTAGGAATTTTATACACTTTTGAAAGGTATGTTTTTTCCTTGCCAAATCTGATGTCGTATGTCCAACCTTTCCAAAAACATATACAACCAAATGATCCATGAAGCACCACAGCGCGGCGTGTGCTTCATCATATTGATTCGCTTCGCCAAGAAAGGATTGGCAAAAGAAAACTAAGAAGAAGATGTGTAAGAACAAAGGATCGGAGTGATCGACACTGCAGCTTGGTGCCGCGGTATCGCGGGAGCTAACCCTGCCGAAACGGCCTTCCTTAGCATTGCATGGACTCCCTGATGGCCCTGCACGCCACGGCCTTGGCCCACGCGACCAGCTCCCGCTTCATCCTCCTCTCGTCGCTCCAGAGCACTGGCACCTCCATGGAAGCCGTCGCCACCGCTGCCGAGGAAGAGACGCCGCCGTCCTCGGTCGACGACGGCCTCGCCGTGACGGCATCGAGATCGACAGCGCCGGCGGGCGCCGGCAGCAGGGCCCTGGCGTCCAAAGCCATGACTGAACAATCACCAGTAAGCTACTGTCACTCTTGGACCGATGCAGTTGGTTGGCTTCGCTGCACGGTCTGGCTAGCTAAGCTCGGTTGGTGCAGCTAGGGTCAGGACGCACGCCCTATATACCAGCGCTGCAGTGCAATGGCGTGTCGCGGGAGTGGGTCAGTAGTACCCCATGCGAAAGGCTTTTCCCACTAAGGTTCTGAAAGAGACATGGGCCCCACCGATCCCATCGTGGATGTCTTGGAGGAGAAATTTGCCTTCCTCCTGGGTCACGCACTTGCAAAGTACGATGTTACACCCCTTCGGTACAACAGGCCCTGAGTAGTCGGTAAGGTCGGGCTTGTCTTTGAAGCCGGGATTTCTCAGCTATGTCCTGTGGCAGTGTCCCATGCGTCAAGAACTGGACGAATGGCGTCATCCAGGTATGGCGCTGCTCTAGGAACAAAACGGTACTGGTCGTTTGGGTCGAGACAACCGTCTTCTCGGGGGCCTCTTCTCCGAAGGGAATAGAGGGCTTTAATAGGTGCTGCACGAGCACCCCCGCCGGGACGGTTTCTTGTGAGAAGCCAAGCTTTGCGAGCTTATCGGCCAGGCTATTAGCCAGTCTAGGAACGTAACACACTTCGAAGTTCGTGAAGTGTTTCTCCAGATTTCTCACTTCTGCCATGTATCGCACCATTGAGTTGTTGAAACACTTGAAACTCCTTGTTTACTGCGGGGCGACCAAGCTGCGAATCCTTTATTTGTCGGCCATTTATGCGGCGCGATGCATGCTCGTAGGATAGCTAGGAGGCCTTCGTACTCCGCAGCATTGTTCGTTGCGAAAAAATGAAGCTGTACTATATGCTGAATTTGTTCTCCTTGGGGGGAGATGAGAACAAACCCGCAAACTGATCGCTCGAATTGGCGCAACCCATTGAAGAACATGGTCTAGTGCGCTTCTTGGCTTGCGAGCTCGGGCGAACCTCCCAGAGGATCCGCTGGCCCGGTCCACTCAGCCAAGAAGTCAGCCACGACTTGGGACTTGATCGCTGTTCGGGGTACGAACTTGATGTCGAATTCACCAAGCTCGACTGCCCACTTTGTGACCCGCCCGTTTGCGTCGGGGTTTCGGATGATTTCCCTAAGTGGGAAACTCGTTGGGACCGTAATTAGATGGGCTTGGAAATAGTGACGCAACTTATGCGAGGCCATAAGAAAGGTGTACAAAAGTTTCTGAACCTCAGGGTACCGCTCCTTAGGTCCATGCAGTACCTCGCTTACGTAGTAGACGGGTTGTTGCTTGCCCTCGCGTTCGACTGCTAGTATAGTACTCACAGCCTGCGAGGCAACCGCCAAGTAGAGGAGTAGATCTTCCCCGAGCTTTGGCGTGGCTAGGGCGAGAGGCGTGGGCGAGTGCGCTTTAGCTCGGCGGCGGCCGGCTTCCTCTATCCATTGAAACCATCGTTCTTCGCGGGATCTTCTGAAAGGTGCCTTTGCGCTCGCCGAGCGAGATATGAATCTGGCGAGGCGCCATCCGCCCGGTGAGGCTTGCACCTCCTTAGTGCGGGTTGGCGACCTCATATTCTCGATGGCCTCGATTTTTCCGGGGTTTGCCCCGATGCTCGCCTTTCCTATCACATAGCCAAGCAACATCCTAAACCGGACAGCAAAGACATATTTTTCATGATTCAGTTTGACTTGATGCTTCCTAAGATTAGCAAAAGTTTCCTGAAGGTCAGTCACATGGTCCCGTGGGACTTTGCTTTTTGCAACAACGTCGTCTACATAAACCTCTACATTGCGCCCTATCTGATCAGGGACCGTCTTCTGCATCAATCGCTAGAACGTGGCTCCCGCGTTCTTTAGACCGAATGACATGGTCATGTAGCAGAAGGTACCAAAAGGTGTCACGAAGGCAGTCTTCTCTTTGCCTTCCCTTGCCAGCGCGATCTGGTGATAGCCAGTAGGCGTCGAAAGCTCATGGCGCCGAGTCGCCGTTGCATCGACCGGTTGGTCTATCTTGCGGCGAAATGTATTTAGGGCGAGCGGCGTTGAGATCGCGATGGTCGACACACATTCGCCACTTCCGCCCTTCTTCTTGGCGGCGGCGGGTTAGCGAGCGGTCGAATGCTCGACTTCTCGGATGAAGCGGCTTGGAGGAGCTTGCCGAGTTGCTCTGAATGATATCGGCCTTCCACTTGGGGAAGCGCCGTAGAACTGTCGGCGAGCTTTTATTAAGTGAAACGATTAGCTTTGTGCTCGATTACCTCCTTGGGACTCGGGCATGTCGGACGGTTCCCACACGAACACGTCTGCGTTAGCCCGGAGGAAGGTGACGAGCTCGAGTTCCTATTTGGACTCGAGGTTGACCCCTACGTGGAAGACCTTAGCTGGGTCGTCCTCGGAGAGGGGGACTGCCTTGGTGGACTCCTGTGGCTGCAGGGCCACCTTGGGGCGGACTGGCGGGCGTTCGGCCTTGGCTGGGCTGTGCTCGGGGAGCTGTCCGACCAGGGCCAAAGCGCTCTCATCGCAGGCCATAGCGGCCTTGTGGCTGCCCTTGATCGTGATGACCCGTGAGGGGCCGGCATCTTCAGGCAGTGGTACCCGTGGTGGGTGGCCGCCATGAACTTGGACAGCGCGGGGCGTCCAAGAATGGCGTACGGAAGCTCGGAGTTCACCACCTCGAAGGTGACGTACTCCGTCCGGAAGTTTTGGGGGGTCCCGAGCGTCACGGGCGGCTGTCTGCCCGATCGGTTGTAGGGACGACCCTGAGACAATGCCATGAAAGGAAATGGCTATGTCCTTGATCTTGGATCGTGGGACCTGCATCAGCTCAAGAACCTGAGCAGTGACTATGTCCAAGGAGCTCCCGCCATCCACCAACACGTGATCGACTCGCGTGTTGCTGATGGTCGGACAAAGCACCAGCGGCAAGCGCTGGGGCCTAGTCATTCCGGGGGGACAATCATCCCCGGAGAAAGTGATCGACTGATGAGACCACCGCAGGGGTGCGTCTCCGGGCTTATCCTTCTCAATGTGGTAAACCTCTCGAACGCGACCTTAAGCTTGCATCGCGAGCTATAAGCGGCGCCGCCGAAGATCCGGCGGCGTCTTGCGAGCCTCTGGAAAGCGTCGCCATAAACGCCTGAGGCCCGATCGTCCGGGACTCCGTGGTCGGGGAGTTCGGGCATGGGCCCGCGCCCGGCGTAGAAATCCTCTAACCGCGCGCCCCGTTCTCGATTCGCAAAGTCGTGGCGTCTTGCCGATAGAAAGCGATGGCGGTTGTTGGAGGTTAGCCCCTTGGGCGGTCGAGTCGGTGCTAGGGGCTTCGCCCTGCCTGATGCGTGCCCGGCCATTCCTCCTCTGCCGGGCGGGCTAGCCGTGGGCGGCCGCTCAAGAGGAGCAGGCCTCTCGAGCACTACCGCCGCGACGTAGTTCGGGGCGGCGGGCTCCTTCTTCTTCTTCTTCTTCTCGGCGTCGCCCTTCTTGGCGTCTGTGCCAGTCCGGGCCGCCGCCTTCTCCTCCGTTCTCCCTCTCTTGCGCTCCACCGCCTCGGAGGTGTTGATGTATCCTTCCGCAGCACGAAATAAATCGGCTGTGGTGTGGACCGGATGGAGCTCAAGGTCCTCGGTGAAACGGGTGTTCCGTTCTCCCTCCTTGAAGGCCTCGACGATGGCCTCGTTGGAGATCGACGGGATGGTGTTGCGTACCTGGACGAACCTGTGGACGTAGTCCTGCAGGCCTTCTCCCGCCCTTTGGACCACAAGCTTGAGGTCCTGGGGCTTTCTAGGGCGTGCGTAGTAGCCCTGGAAGTTCGTCCGGAGCACCTCCTGCAGCTGTTCCCAGTTGCGTATCAAACCTCGGCGCTGGTTGAAGAGCCAGGTTCGGGCCATTCCCTTTAAGACGGTAGAAAAGTAGTTGACCATAATGGCCTCATTACCGCCTGCGGCTAAGATGGCGGTAGTATAGACAGCGAGATATTCGTTGGGATTCTTGCTCCGTCGAACTTCTCGATGCTCCCGGGCTTGAACTTACGAGGCCATGGGGCCTCGCGCAAAGCTCGGGAGAAGGCCGGACATCCTTAGGCGGCCCATTGTCCTGTGGAGGGCCTCCCGCTGAAGCGGCCGAGGTGGGAAAAAACTCCGCCGGGGTGTCTTTGAGGCGCCGTCATTGTGGGCGTGGATGCTGTCGGCGTGTTGAGCAGCTCTGGTAGCGCGCCTTGAGTCGCTGGTGTGTGACTGGGCTTGAAGGTGCTCACCGAGATCCCCGGCGAGCTCCTCTAGGCCGTCAGCAACCGCAGCGCCTAGGTCCCCCATGGTGAACCCTCGTGGGTCCTTCTCCAGGTCATGCATGACCTGGGCAATCATAACCCTTGGCGACAATGCGGCCTTTGGGTTGGTGGCGATAGTGGTAAGCGAGTGCAGCGTGTAGCGCGGCGGCGGCGTCGGGCGAAGGCCTCGGCGGATATCCGCGAGTCGCCCGTGACCGGCGAAGAGGCTGCGGCGGCCTCACGCCGCTAGTGCTCTCGCTTAGGTCGTGCGTGGTGGTGCGGGGTTGCTCCACGACACCGCAAAAGACATGGCGTGAAGCGAGGTCCCGAAGAGACATGTCGGTGTCACCCATGGGCGGTGCCATCGGCACCCTCGACTACCACGCACTGCGTCGGTCAGCTGCTGGCCACGACGGACGGGCGCCCGATTCTTGTGCGAGGCTGGTCCTCCTTCTCGGGCCTTGCTGCGAATGTCGCGATCTGTCGGTTCTTGGCTGCGGTGGCGATGCCTCGATCCCTCCATGAGGTTTCAGCGGCGTGGTCGGCGAAGTGCCGGCTTGGCGGGCAAAGGCTGAGGAAGCGAACAGCTACTCCGGGTGAGTGTTGCTTTCACCTCCATCTCGTCGGCTGAGCTTGGCGAGATACCGGCTGCCACTCCACGTCGACTCGTCCGCGTCGTTGAGATCGTCGCGATCGTCGTAGTTGAGGTCCATAGTATCAATGTCATCGTATGACAACAAGGCCATCCTCGACTTCGTCGAGGAAAGACATGATCGGGCCCTACGGACGGTGGCGCCCGGTGTCGGCGACGGAGCGAACCTCCGCGGGCGATGAGCAAGGGAAAGGTGGGTCACGAGGCCGAAAGCAGCCCCCCCTGGACCGGCCGGCCTCTGGCCGGACGTCGCCGAAGAAGGACTTAGTCGGCAGCGGTCGGACAGCGTCGAGACGAAGTGTGATGATGATGACCGAGTGTTTTATCTGATTCGGCCTCCTTTGCGTCGGATAACGGCTCTATGTCGATCTTCGTTTAAAGCCAAGCTCAAGCGAGTACAAGGGGTGAAGTCCGGGCTTTGGGAAGCCGGGCCTCGAGTACAATGAGTGCTTAAGGCCTTGTGTGTGTGTTCTCTGATTACAGGCGGAGAACTACCGCGAGGAACTAGAGCTCCTACGAGTGCAAGTACTCATGTTCTTGATGGCTATCTTCGAGTGTGTTGCGTGGATCGAAGCGGGTGAATGTTGTTGTGGCTGTATGCCCTTTATAGGCGGCTTTAACCCTTTGTAGCTTCTTGCTGGTCCGTTGAATAGTCGTTCCCTTTTGCCATGCGGGGCTCACAAAATCTACGGGTAATCAGTATATCTCCCGATCGCTGCGCCGGACCGTTACCGGTTAGCACGTGTCTTTGCCCATGTGGGCGGTTGACGGAACCTACCGCCAACCCGCCAGTAGCCTTTGCCAGGCGCTCCTCGGTACAGTACGCGCATTTAATTCTTGATGACCTTGGGGACCCGAAGCGTATCCTGTCCGCGGCACGGCATGATCTGCCTCGGGTCCTGAGCCCTGTGTTTCGGAAGCCCGAGGGAAGTGAGAGGCTTAATTCTCCGAGATGGGGAAGCTCGGGCGCGAGCCTGCCAAGCTCGAGCGCAAGCTTGCCAAGCCCGGGCTTACTTCCTGTGGGGCCGAGGGTAAGTCAGTGGGCCGTATTTCCATGGGCCACGTACTTTCCCCAACAGGTTATGTTATGTTATGTTAACCATTATGAATCGGTTGTAAACGCCACTTTTGCAATCATGGGATGTTGTGTTTTGATGATAGGTCTCATATGACTTGATTGGCATAGCTTGGGTACATCAATTTTGCAATCTTCTTTTAGAAATTGTGGATCTTTGGACATTTAGGGTTTACGGGACTTTGAAAAAAAAACATGTTTTGTTTGTATTGGCAACTAAGGTAGGTGGACTCGCCTTCAAAATGTCACGGTCATAACAAACAATAGTGAGGATATGCACTTAAAAATTATGTCTTCTTGGTGTGTCTATGTGTGTAGGAGTGATAAAATGTTTGCATGTCTATTGTCATCGGCGAGTGATATGCCCCGGCAATGACGTATCACAACCGGTTAGGTCGTAGCACCGGCAGTTAGACTTGATCATGGGCAGCCCGGCCAGGTGACCCGGCCCGATTTTTTTCGGCCAGGCCGGGCCGGGCTTGTCCGTCGGGCCGAAAACCAAGCCGTCGGGCGGGCTCGAGCTTGCGAAAACAAAACCCGATGCAAATCGGGCTTGGGCGGGCTTTAGCGAGCTTTGGGCCGGGCGGGCTCGAGGCTCGGGTCAAGGTGGGCGGGCTTTTCAAGCCCGGCGGCCGGCATGGTCAGATCTACCGGCGATGATATGAGGCTTATCACTACCGATTGGGAACTAAATTAGCGATGATGTACCCTTTGCGGTGGCCGCTAGAACCGGCGGTGATAAGCCTAATTCTTGCGGTTCTTAGTCGGCGGTGATAATTTATCTCTGCTTTGTTTACGAGTGAACCGGCGATGAAGAAGCTGGCAACGGAAGGAGGTTTTTGTGGTAGTGCCACTGCATCGTGTTCAATATGCAGATCTTGCTTGTACCATCGCCGTTATTAAAATGCGTATATCGCGATCGGCATGACCCTTACCACAGTAAGTTCTACTAGATTAAGACTACCTCCAACAGTTTCCCTTCGCGGGAGGGATTTCCGTTGTGAAGAGAATCCCGTTCTTTTTGTGGCTCTCACATATTCCCTTCACCGTTCTCTTTCGGAAGGGATTCTCTTTTTCATTCACTTCAGGAAGGGATTCTATCTCTTTTTCTTATATCATTACATTTGAAGAGATGTGTTAGAGATGGTGAGAAATGAAGGAAAAAAATATGAGAAGAGAATGAGGGAAGGAAAGGAAATAAAGGGAAAATGGTTGGTGATAGTGTAAGGATGTACTTGGTTTCCAATCTTATATATATACATTACGGCGTTCGTCGTCATGACTCGTCTGGCATGGAGGAGAGATCTTGCGAATCGCTCTGCATGCATATATAAGTGCGGCGCGGAACGTACCACAACCTGGGGTGGTGTGTACACTAATGAAAATTATCAAAGCAGCAGCTGGCCGTTGGCCAGCCTGGATTCCTGAACGATTTCAGTGAGATGATCAATTTCACAGCTCTTGAGGACCGGTCGATGCGGTGCTTCTTTTGAACTTATCTTATCTACTTATTTCTTGTAGCGCGCCGCCGTAAATTTTTGAGGTAGCCTCGAGAGCGGTTGGCCTTCAATTTTGGGATTTAGAGAGTTTATAGACATACCTACGAGATAAAAAAAACGACTCAAAAAGTGATAAAAAAGTGAGATAAGTCAAATAAGACATGAGATAAGTAAGATAAGTCTTATATCTCGTGTCTTATTTGACTTATCTCACTTTTTATTACTTTTGAATCGGTTTTTTATTAAATGGCGTGTCTATAAGTTCTCTAGATCCCAAAATTAAAAACCTGAGGCTACCTCAAAAAAAGTCAAAAAGATATAAGACTCAAAGGACCCTATATCATGTGAGATGGGATCGAATCATATGTACTCCATTCCTCTACAAGATTCATATCGGCATGCATGCATATGCATTCTTCATACGCTTTGGTGAATGAAGCTTTGGCATATATTGTCGGGATGGCCGGCTAGCTTTAGAGTGGGTTCTTTTAAGCTTATCTTATCCACTTATTTACTGTAGCACATCACTTCGAGAATTTTTTGAGATAGCCTCGAGAGCCGGTTGGCCTTCAATTTTGGGATTTAGAGAGCTTATAGACACGCCTACTTAATAAAAAAAACCGACTTAAAAAAAATAAAAAATATGAAATAAGTCAAATAAGACACGAGATAAGACTTATCCTACTTATCTCGTGTCTTATTTGACTTATCTCATTTTTATTATTTTAGTCGGTTTATCTCATATGCGTGTCTAAATTGATTCAATCTAACGTGAGTACCGGACTTCTTGTGTGAGTGTCGAGCTAGCCCAAAAAAAAAAAAAACTCTAGTGCAAACTGCTCGTGTTGCTGATTTATTTGGCTCAAAGTGATCCATGCATGCTAACGCGTCAAATTAATGCAAGTGATCAACGTGGGGGTGAAGACCTGGTCAGCGAGCACACGGGCTTGCTAGTAATCAGCGTTTAATCTGCACCGCGTAATTTCCACGATGTCCGGCCTCCTCGTCTTGTACTATGTTGGAGCACAGTAATCCATGCATCGATCCCTAGGGCTCTGGCTCGACCTAGGGCCAGTCAGCTATTACAGAAAAATAAAGTACTGCGGCTGTACGCATGCCACCACCAAGAGGGTATTGATTATGGCTGCATATCAACGTGGGGGTGAAGGCCTACGATTAATTCCTGAACGATTTCAGTGAGATGATCAATTTCACAGCTCTTGAGCACCGGTCTATATCATGTGAGATAGAATCGAAGCATATGTACTCCATTCCTCTACAAGATTCATATCGGCATGCATGCATATGCATTCTTCAAACGCTTTGGTGAATGAAGCTTTGGCATATATTGTCGGGATGGCCGGCTAGCTTTAATCTAACGTGAGTACGGACTTCTTGTGTGAGTGCCGAGCTAGCCCAAAAAGAAAAAAAAATCTAGTGCAAACTAGCTCGTGTTGCTGATTTATTTGGCTCAAAGTGATCCATGCATGCTAACGCCTCAAATTAATGCAAGTGATCAATGTGGGGGTGAAGATCTGGTCACCGAGCACACGGGCTTGCTAGTATAATCAGCGTTTATAATCTGCACCGCGCGTAATTTCCACGATGTCGATCCGGCCTGCTCGTCTTGTACTAATGTTGGATCCCTAGGGCTCTGGCTCGACCCAGGGCCGGTCAGCTATCACAGAAAAATAAAGTCCGTGATGTCAATTGCTGGCTTCCTGCGACTGCGCGGCTGTAAGCATGTGCCACCACCGAGAGGGTATTGATTATTTGCTGAATCTAAACATTGTCTGATTATCGGCTTCAAAAAGCCGAAACAAATAATTAAATCTTAATTTAGGGAGTGTTCTTTTGAGCTTATCTAAAAGTGTAATCTAACTTATCTCGTAACTTCGAGAATTTCCCGATGTGGACTCGAAAATCGGATGGCCTTGATTTTTAGGATTCAGGGCGCTTTTAGACACGTCTACGAGATAAAAAAAACAGATTCAAAAGTAATAAAAAAGTCAGATAAGTCAATATTAGTCAAATAAGTCACAAAATAAGTCAGATAAGACGTGGCTAATATTGCCTTATGGTTTTATTGTCATTGGCTAATATATAATATTAATATGAATGGACATTTGATTATACGCGTGTCGTTAAATATGATAAATTCATCTAATTGGTAGTAAACTATCTTTCCAAATTTCTCTATAACGTATTTAACATTTTTATCTACATATGAAATTGTACCTTTTGTTTGTATGTGTATTATCTGTTTAGTTATCAACGACATATTCAAATTCGATCCAACTCCGTCCGCATATATGTACCGACTACCCGACGAATTACTATACTACAAGCAAAATATATATATTGCTATAAAGGCACAGCAATACTAGTGTGTGTATATATATAGAGAGCAATGCTATCGTCAGTCATGACTTACGGATCGCTCGAACCATCCATCTTCTTTGTCTCGTTGAAATGTAGCTATAGAACAAATTTACGTAATTTTTAGATCTTTTACTATTTATTTCATATTTTTGAAAATCAGTCTTTCTGTACGCTCCAGAACTAATTAGATGTTGCAGGCAACGGTACGGCGCCCTGTAGTCTTCCCCTCTGCCGTGGTTCAAAAGGAAGACGAGGTAGTGTAGCTGTATTCAAAGTTCGCTGCAACTTCATATTGCTCGCTCAGTGTCGACTGTTCCATGTCGTGAGTCTGGTAACAAAGATTAATTTCAGGCAGCTACTCTCCACTGACCATTGCTAGCGTAGATTTCAGCGCAATCCCTAACGTTTCCCGCAGAGGCAGGAGCAGCACGAGGTGCAGCAGGCACTTGCGGTGGCACTTGAGGTAACAAATCTTGTGGAAGATGCGAGCCGTCGGGTGGCACGAGGTGCAGCAGGCACTTGCGGTGGAGGCGGCGGCCGCGGTGAGGCAGGGCATGGGCCTGGCGCGGCGGCATGGCCACGCCAAGGTGACCCCGCTCCACGTCGCCAGCGCAATGCTCTCCGCTGGCCCTGACCTCCTCCACGCCGCATGCATCCAGTCACGCTCCCACCCGCTCCAGTGCGAGGCGCTGAAGCTCTTCTTCGATGTCGCGCTCGACCACCTTCCGGCTGCCGGCGTGTCCCGCGGCGGCACCGTGAACGAACTGGCAGTTTCGAACGCGCTCGCCGCCGCGGTCAGGCGCGCAAAGCGCCGTAGCTCTATGGGGCAAGTCGACGTCAAGGTCGGGCTCGAACAGCTCGTCGTCTCCATCCTCGACGATCCGGGAGTCTGCCGCCCCATGCATGAGGCCGGCTTCTCGAGCTGCCAGGTCAAGTCTGACGTCGAGAAGGCAGCCTCATTGGATCACCCTCACCCATGCACAATAGTCGGAAGCAAAAACTTTGGCCATATGGTGAAGCTCAAAGTGTCCACAGCCGCCGCCGCCGCCGCCGACGACGACGACATGCGCGTGCTAGATTGGAAAGCGAGCGGGACGAAGCGGTGCATGGTGAACGACGGCGAGAGCGCGGAGGGAGCGGTGAGGGCGGTAAAGAACAATAAAGTGAGAACAGAGCTGCACATGCCGGACAATGGCGTCGCATCGAGCCGCTACTGCTATGACAGGTATATTACTTTCCATATAGAGCATACTCCTAGATTGTCGCCGGAAATCTTAAAGCGGGCGCCACGTCGGACGTCGATGGAGGGACTCCATCGGACGCATGACGTCATGGTGATACCATCATTGGAACTTAAAAAAAATAACTACTGAAACTTGAAAAATATACTAATGAAATTTGGCTACAAATACTGATGAAACTTAAAGAAATATTAATGAAACTTAGCTACAATACTAATGAACTTGGGAAAATAGCTACTAAAATTTAAAAATGTACTAATAAAACTTAGCTATAATACTAATGAAACTTCTAGAAGACCAATAAAACTTAGAGAAATTCTTGATAGAACTTAAAAAATACAATGAAACTTGGCTAAATAGTGTTGAAACTTAAAGAAATTCATATGAAACTACAAGAAATAACAATAAAACTTGGCTTATATCTTGATAAAACTTGAAAAGTGCCAGTGAAACTTGGCCAACTCTTGATGAAACCTCATGTTTCTTGTTATTCAAAAATCACCCGATGCAAAATAAGAATGTTTCACTAGAACAAAAGCACAGTTTCACCAGGCAAAACCCCAAGTTTCATACGTACATGTCTCATATTTCGTGGCAAAATTGGGGGTACACCTCCTCCTAGCCTTCTTCTTCTCTAGATCCGTGAGCCCCCTGCAGTGCTACTTTGATCCGGCCACCACTAAGCTCGTCGTGCTTGCTAGAAAAAAGAGGTAGAGAGAGATGAGATAAGGAATACAAAGAGGAGATAAGGAAAGTGAATACACTAGAGGAGATGTGCAGTGCGGTGGCGGCGGTGGCAGCATGGCATGTGGCCAATGACGGCGGCAACCGACAAGCACTAAAATGCTTGGTGTGGGTGACCAATTTTCAATACTTCGTATTGAAAACTAATTACCCTAAAGTTACAAAACCTCAGAATTGATACAATAATAACTTTATTACATTAGAGTTTTTACAATACCAAAACTAAGTAATTTACAGTTTTATTTCTCCTATATTACATCTTGTTTGAGTGTCTGGAAAACTTAATATTCTTGACCGAAGAGATCCATTTCTTCTTGAGAAAATTCAATATCTGCAGCGTAAGAAGGATCTGTTCATTTTAAATGAACAGTTTCCAAATAATGGGTAAGTATAATAATTATACCAGCAGGTTTCTTGAGAAAATAATATTATTATTATATGAAAACAATATTCAAGAATAGTTAAGGCTTTATGGTGATTATGCAATTTTGAACTTTTTAAAAATCTTATTATATTTCTAAAACAATTTTTATAGTAATACAAATTCTATCAACTTTCTCCATCCTTATTCATTTGCAATCCAGGCAATATTTTCATAGGATAAATTCATGGATTTTGGTAAATAAGAGAGCATCACCAATTGACACAACTTCATATACAAGTAGGGTCCATCAATGAATTGTTATTAGCTCTGTAGAACCTACCCGCTTTACCCATATAGTGGCCTACTACATGGATGGGAGAAAATTTGTGTCATTCTTATTTATTAAGCCCAAGTTTTTATAGAAGCAAAAGCGATATCTAGATATTCTCTTACCCAGAGCAAATATCTAGTGCCCTTGAATGTCAATCAAACTCTTGATCCTCTAACCCAAGGCGGCAAAACACTTTTTTCCAAATCTGCTTCTATAGTTTATAGAAATACTTGATTCGAGGAGTTCACACTCTCTCCACAGGTGTTATTAATTTGGTACTTCTATGTACCGGCCAGACCCAAATAGCAAAACACTATTTCGAATTACTCTATATAAATTCAATCAACCTTCAGGACTCTGACTTTTCCACAACAAATAAGTTATCTTATTCTAACTTATTTGTACAAACCAATTCTTCATCTTTTATGAGATAATCAAATTTTAATATTTTTGTCTATTCTAGGGTTTTATCAGAGGTTGAATATTTTTAGGTTGCTTTTAAGGTAATTGGGGCTTGGATAAAAATTACACTTGATATGTATAAATAAGTATCTAGAAAGTATATGCAATAAATAATAAGTAAAAGAAATTCAGGTATTTCAAAATGCATCAAGGATAAGGAAACCTGCCTTCTTCGGTTGTTGGTTCAAACTCAAAAGATTCTTCCAGAAAATCCGACCGAGAGTTCTCGGGAAGTCCTAGGTCGTTTTCTATAAAAGTAAAAACATAACAAAGATTTAAAAAGGTATAAAAATTTAAATAGAAATATGCACATGATTTTTAGGTTGATAGAATAATGGTGATTTTTATGATTTTATGGTTTAAAATTATTTTCTTTAAAAATAGGGTATTAGGAAAAACAAATTTGGCAGAGTTTCAGAAATTTCTTTGGATAGCAAGAAAATTTGATATTTATTTTGTGTTTATTTTATTTTAAAAATTGGATCAATTGAACTCTAGAGATCGGAATTAAACAACATTTCTCGTGTTGGAGTTTGAGATAGAGCCAATAGAGGGTAAAAGAGGATTTTTCAAAAGTTATTCTTTTTACCACTTAAAAATATTTAAGGAAATTAAAAGAAAAGGATTTTGAAATTTTATTAATTATTTTATTAAAAAATGTCAGATTTAATAATTTAAATAAATTAGTTATATTATTTTATATTTTTGAAAATTTTAGCGAAAATTTTAGGAGGTATTTTGATGTGTAAATAAAATCAAAAGAGTATTACGGAAAAAAGAAAAAAGGGAATAAAAGGAATAGCATTGGGTTTAGTTGAAATGAGGTGGACTCGGTCGGCCGTCTTGTGAGCGGCTTTGACAGGTGGTCCCGCGTCTGATGAAATGAGGTGAGAAATGGGGAGCTCGTCGGGGTGGCTTCTTGGCGTGGCCAGAAGAAAGGGTGGCGAGGTCGAGAGTGAGAGAGTCATGGGCTACCTCTAGGTGGTTTTGGTTGGGGCAGAGATGGACGGAGAATGGTGGGCGTGACAAAGGGCGGTGAAGTTCAGACTCTGGCGATGTATTGGAGTGGAGAGGGGTGGAGAGGTTTGCTTGAGCCATGGCGAGGCGGTGGTGGCCTTTATAGGCGAATGGTGGCTTAATGACTCTGAAATTACAAAGAGTGGCGGCTGGCGGTGTGTTGGGGAAGCGATTCGTCGAGCTCGGTGCGGAGGAAGTCGCCGATGTGGGGATAACGTTAAGTGGTGTCGAGAGTCAGGAGAGGTCGATTTGAGGCTGGCGAGCTCATGACTATCCTTGGCGTTCGGTGGAAGCAATGATGGAAAGTGGCGGCGAACTGGAAAAGCGGTCCCATGGGCTGGGGTCGGGGAAGGCGGCGTGGACACATCTGGTCCATTGGATCGAGGTTTGGGTGGATGGGATTAAATCCTTGAAGCGGTATGGCTATCGGTAGTTAAATTAAGATGAATTGATCTTGGCGTTCACGGTCACTTAAGACGTTAGTAGGCGGTTCGGGCCAAAATAATGTAGACCTTGGGCCCAAGTGGAGCTTCGGTGAGAATGGGCGTATTCCCAAAGGGAAAAGCGCACTTCTAATTTTTCAGAAAAGGAAAGGGTTTTAGAAATTTGTAGAAAATTATAGGAGTGTCAAAAAATTATGAAATAAATTTCTAAATTCTTAGAAAAATAAGGAGAATCTAAATATGAAATTTAAACTATCATTTCATAGGATTTTGTACCTTAGAAAATTAAAATAAGCTTCTTTCTTTTTAGGAGAAAATTAATAAAATTGCTTAAACCTTTAGAATTGGTTTTAAAGAGTTTTAAAAGGGAATTAAATATCATGATTGAATATTTTGCGAAAATTTTTATGCAAAA